>PVLC010002300.1:0-26040 GCA_004027655.1 Graphiurus murinus | reverse complement strand
AGTGTTAAGAAGTGTTATGTAATTGCTAGACTGTTATGGGATACTTTTTTATTTCTAGAGCTGGTGTTTGCTAAGTGGGTCACATGGTAGTTGTCTCTCATCTTCTGTGAGTCAATACTTAATGAAGCCATCTCTGAAACAACTATAATATGGATACTGAGGAATATGCTTTTTTATCCCTGTGTGCTTCTCTAGAATACCTGGCTTTTCCAGTCTGCAGGGAAGGAGACCTCTCAAACCTCTAACATAAGGAAGATGTCTTCCTTGTGGTCCAGCTCAGTTTCCTAGGATTCTGATATGGATTTGGGTTCTAATCTTTATCTAAATAATGAAGTGGCTTGCATTTCTTTGCCCCTTTTTTCTTTAAGTGTATTTCTCCAGGGAGGAGGTCCAGGTGAGAAAGGTTATATTCTATTGTGGCTGTAATAAATGATTTGAAAAAATTATTTCACCTGACTTTTAGTTTCCTAATATGTAAACTGGTTGGTTGGAAAGCATGCTTTTACTATGAGGATTTTTTTAGAATTAAAAACATGTCTAAGCCAGCCAGGTGGTACATGCCTGTAATCCCAGTACTAGGGAAGCTGATATGGAAGGATCACAGATTCAAGACCAGCCTTCTCAACTTAGTGAGACCTTGTTTCAAAATAAAAAATAAAATAAAGCTGGGAGTTTAGCTCAGAGGTATAACTCCCCTGGGTTCAGTCCCTAGTACCCCCAACAAAACCCTACAAAACCATACAATACCAGGCTGAGAGTAAGCTCAATGGTAGAGCACGTGCCTAAAATGTATGAGGTCCTATGTTTGACCACTGGTACTATAAAAATAAACATGACATAACAAACAAACAACCCCCTATAAAACTCCTTTAATACAGTGACAGCCATAAGACATATGTCAAGTCAATGGCAGTTATGATTATTAAAACAAATAATAATATGAACATATCCTTGATTGAGAAAAAGTTATGGCTACAATTGGACCAATTATATACAAGCATGATTTCTATATGTTCCTAAGTGTCTAGCAATCTACTAGATGGCAGTATGCAGGGATAGTACTGCCCAGGGGCCTAGGGACCTGGCAGGAAGGGGCGAAGGCAGGGGTGGGGCTCATGGACTGGGGAGCTCTCTGGCATAAGCAGGCTGCATGGCTGAGACAGAAGTGCATGCTTGTTTTGTAATCATGAGGGTGAAGTGAATGAGGCCACATGTGGAGACCAGCTGAATGTGAGGCTGAGTAGAAGGAGAGCAGGAGCTTAGAGGGGATTTGTCATTCTATGTCATGTTCACACCCGTGGGGCATAGATGGACATGGTTTAGACCACTCAGTACTTAACAGGTCTGCTGGAATTTTGAGTCTCTCTAAAAGCCATGCCCTATAGAGTGTGATGTTGGGCTGCTGGACTGCAGATGAGGACCCCCTCTTGTAGTGGACAGTGTGAAGATCTCCCAACATTCATTAATACCCTTTCCCCTAGTGTGCAGTATCTGGTTAGTTTGAATGGGGTTGATCCCCTCTCCAGCCTGGCTGACTATAAGCCAAGGAGCGTAATCCCACTTTTCTTGCCATAGTTCTGTTCATTGACATTTAAGTAATCGATGTTCAGTGATTGCAGAAATCAAGCCTTATCTCTCACTGGTGACTGGGAGATGTGAAAGCTCTCCCACAGCCATAGTGCGGCAGCTGGGGGATGGAGCTGGTTGTGATGTACACTGTTCTTCATGACATTAATGTATAAACCAGTGCTGAAGCTCACCTGCCTCTGAACTTTCCAATAAGATGGGCTAATAAATTCCTTTGTAGTTTGACATTTATTCTTAATTGCAATTGTGAACATGCTAATGGATATAATGAGTATGTGTCTGTGCATGCCAGGTTTCAGGAGCTCCTCACTATGCAAGAAAGTGATAGCTTGGACTAATGTACCATCAGCAAGGCTATCATAAAGAGCAAGGAAGATGCACAAAAATGTGTGCTAGCCAGAGTTGAAGAAACTGAAAGGAAATGAAAACCTTGCTCTTGTGAGCATGGCAGGTAGTTCAAAGGCTTGGAAAGGAACTTGTTTTTGGTAATACACTAAGGCAAAAGAACAAGCAAAATATAACTATTTGAGAGAAAAAGAAGTTACTTTAACATCTGGCTTTGAAGTTTTAAATTGCAATCCTCCCTTTCTCACCAAAGCTCTTAGCACAATGCTTTAAACACAAAAGCCTTGTGCAAACAGAGTTTTGGTGGACAAAATAGGGAGCAGTTCTGAGTTCTACCTTTGGGTTGACATGGTGTAGAATGAGTTTAAAATGATCTGTAAACTAAAGCAGGAGCTGGGAGCCAGAAGGTGGTCTGAATCCACATGACTCTGCCCGTGAATTCGTGGAATAACTGAGGAATGATGAACCATTTCTACATTGAGTTGGGATGGCATATTTGACAGGTCCAAGACAAAGATTTGGGGTGAAAACATTTGGGGATGTATGCAAAAGGGAAAAATAACAATGTACTTTAATTTTCAATTTTGTAAACAAAAGTAAATACAGCTTGTGGAAGATTAGGAGTGGTGCTATGTCCAGTTCCAAATTAGAGTTGGCAAGAAACAAATTATTAAACTAAGATTAGCAACTTTGTGTTGACTCATTGTTTTTGGCCATCTCACTTGCCACTTCAGGCATGGATGTCATTGGCTCCCTGATTCAAATAGTAAGGAATACACATTTGTCTAGTTCTCCGATTGACTGTATGCCCATTCTTTGTGTTTTATATTTACGAAAGTAGCCATCCCCTTGTGAATCTAACACTCTGAGTTTGAGTTCATTTTGTGCCAGAGGTAACTAACTTTAGTCTATAAATATCAAGGTCTTAGCTAGAACAAAATAATCAGAAAAAAGAAAATGTCAGAGTTACAAAGTGTAACTTTCGAAATTTATTTCCAGGTCTGGTATAGAAAAGAGAAGCCAATCATAGTTTTTCTATTACTATTGGCCTCACATAATGTATTTTCCATAGGAAGATATAGGTTAAAAAATAAATGGAAGTTAAAAGTTGAAATGAAAGTTGTTTTTTTTTTTTTCAAATTCTTAGAGCCTGCAGCAACACATAAAGAGAAAAAGAAAAATAATCTCCATACTTAGCTGAGCTGAAAAAGTTCTCATATCTTTCATTTAATCAAGATTGTGCTGAGGTGTGTGGGGTGGGGTGGGGCTCAATGGTAGAGAGCTTGCCTAGCACATGAAAGGCTGGGTCCCCACCCCAGCCAAAGACTGCTGAGCACGCTGCAGGGGTCGAATGTGATGTAGACTGAGGCTGGAGCTGTTGCCATCTGTCTTCTCACAAGAGCCAGCCTGAAACCACTTCTGCGTTTCTAACCACCTCAGTCCCTTCCATCCTCTTTCTTCCTTTAGTAATGGAAGAAAAGGAAGGAGAAGGTAGGTGTCTCAGTGAAAACTACACAGAACTTTATTTTAAAAAATGATGGCAATGGATTCCAGTGAGTCACTAAAATTCATGTTCTTGAACGTTGATATAGGAAAAACACAATAAGTTAAAGGCTAGGCATAATGTTATATAGAACATTAATGATTATAGCACAGCCAATTATTAAGAAAGAAGGGGAGTAGGATACAGAAGGAAATACAGCAAGTGATGTGTGCATGTATGAATCTCAGTATGATGAATAATTACAATGTACCAATAAAAGTATGTAAAAAAGAAAGAAGCATAGGAAAAAATGTATACCAGAAGATTAACAGCGACTTATCTCTGGAGTGTTGAGATTATGAGTGATTTTTAAAATAAGTCTTTCTTTTCAGTTTTATACTTTATATTAAAATTGTCCTCACATAAGTGAGTTTTGGTTGCATACTTTAAAAATATGTAAATGTCATTTGGTTAGAGTAAAGAATATTGATGAGAGCAATGTAACATCGGAAAAGATAACCAGCCTTAAGCTCATGTAGATCAGAAAAAAGGTGAGTAAATTTGCAAAAATGGCAAATTTTAGGGTTCATAGGCTGTTGGGAGCGGCAGAAGCAGTCGCACCCAAAAGATGGCGCCTGGAGGAAGTACCTACGTGCAGTAAACAACTCCTAATATGGTGTTGTTGCTTGATAGCAATGCTAGCTGGTGAGCAGGCTTAGTTTCCTGGCCAATTAGAGTACAGATACGTGCCTGATCCTGATTGGTCAATGACAGAAATATAAGCGGCAGGTTCTTGGGGGGACGGGGCCGGACCATTTTATCTGAAGACCTGTGAACAAGAGAATCCTGAGTAAAGCTTCATGCAGAAGGAACCTGTTGTCGTGTGCTTTTCTCGGCCGGTCGGGTAGCAGCGCGCGGCAATAGGCTAAGTGTAGACTGCAGATTCTAGATCCTCGTGGGGCCAGGAGCCACTGCAGGAGGAGGGGCTGGGGCCTCAGAGCACTGCCCTTCACAAGACTGAAGAACACTCAGATACGGATCACTTTCTGTTACCCATTGCATGAAGAAACCCAAACTTGTGATTCCAGGTGAGTACTTGAAAGAGTGAAAGTGATTTTAAACATAGCTTAAAACTGTGACCGTTTTTATTAGATTCGCATCAGCAAGTAAAAGTCACTGGGATCCTCAAAGCTTTGGGCATTGGCCAGGGCCTTTCTAACTTCCTTTGATGCTTTGCTTTATTCAGAAGGTGACTTAGCCTGGATGATCCGGAGTGCCCTGGAGTAATGTCTAGTTACCCTCCTTGTTGAGGCTCATGGCTTTGTTATATGCAAAACACATAGAAAGCTGCAACCACCACTTTGAAATAAAGAGGATTATCAGAGCAGTTCCACTCTACCATTTGCATTGCACAAATATCCTCCTCTTGTTAATATTATTCTGGGATAGAATAAATGAAGATATGGGATTAGGTATTTGAGTTTCTTTAAAGTAAGTCCAGTCCTAATTATGTAGTATTATTTTTCAGTAAGATCTGGAAATACATTAGGAAAAGGTTTAATCAGTTAAGAGAAACACATACCATGCCAGACACTTGCGGCAAGGTTGAAGATCTAAAGACTGTCTTATCATTTTCAGTCACAGGGAAGCAGTGTCTATTGACTTTCAGGAGCATTGATAGAAACCATGAAACCCATAGATAATCTACTTGGTTGGTTGGCAATGGGTTGTTTTTCTGGGAATAGCAATTAGCTCAATTAACAACTTTATAATTCTACATGTGCCAGGCATGAAAAGACAACCTAATAAAATCTGTAAGACATTTTATGTACCTATTCCTAAATATACTTTTACCTAATTGAAATGAATAGATATCTATTTTTTGTGTTTTACTGCATTTTAAAAACAGTGCATTGCATTAAATGCTTTTGGTGGGTCACCTTTCATCAGACCACGGCATTCACCCCCGGCTGCAGATCAGCTGTCCCCTTCTGCAGACACGGGACTCATCTCAATCAGGTGGCCAGGCCCTAGGTCTTCCTTCTCCCTTCCACTGCAGACCATGCCCAAGGACCTGCTGTTACAGCAGTACAAAACCTGGCCTTTCTGCATTAAGGAGGGACCATTCCATGGTTTCTGTCGGACACAGTCTCCTGGCTTACCCATCCTGTTTTCCTTTAGTCTGTTTTCCTCTCTTTGTTACAGGTTTCTCACGAGAGCTGGCCCTCAATAAACCTCTTTCAAAAAAGTCCTCACCTCAGGCTCTAGCCCGGCACTATAGTTAAATACAAATATTATTGGAAAAAAAATAAAAATATGCTTTCCCAAGTAGAGGATTTTGTATGTGAGTTTCAGACATATCAAGAGAGTGCTGTTTTGTGGCTCTTGCTTTTGTTTAGCTCAAAGAATATTTGTAGCTGATAATTTAGTCAAATATATTTTGCAATTAAACTATTGAGTCATTGTTTATCAACTGTGACTTTATTGTTTATCTATTGTGACTCTAGATATCCTAATCTATCCCCCAGACAGATTTCAGTTAGATTGGGGAATTACTGAAGCACTTTTCTTTTTTTTTTTTTTTTTTGGAAAGAGCATATTTGGCATTGCTAGTTAGAGGTTCAGTCTCCTCTCAGTGTGACAGATGCATGACTCTAACCTACTCAGATAGTTTCCGTATTGATCATCTTGCCTTTCAATCATCTACTTAGGGATCTAGGAGTCTGAGCGGTGACTTTCATCTAAGACAATGGAAGACCACACTTTAAAGCCAGATCCCTCCTCTCTTATTGGGGATTATTAGAGCTGCATTTTTTTAACCGTCTCCTACATTGGGAATACCCCCCCCCCATCATCATTATATTTTAGCTCCTCCCTTCCTCCCTTTATCGCATGTGTGGGAGGCAGTGGAATGGAGTAGTTAAGAATGCCAGCTCTGGGGTCTGGTCCTCTGAATTGAGCACTGCTCCTGACACTAGCTCTAGGTCTCAGAGCTGTTACTGAATTGCGCTGAAGCTATAGCCCAGCCTTTTTTATTTTCTCTTTTGAAATAGGAACCCTCTACGTTACTGAGAGTCTTGCCAGTTTGCTAAGGCTGTCCTCAAACGTGTGATCCTACTGTCTCTGCCTTCCAAGTCCTGGGATTATAGGTGTGCGCCATCACACTAGCAGGTCTTGGTCTTGGTCTTTCACTCTCCTTTTTCGGATACAGAGACACCCTTAATCTGGACAAATCCTCTTTTCTTGTTTAGAGCAGACAAGTTGAAGGTAGTTTGTCCTGACTGCTGAAGCTTACCACACTCTCACAGAACCAGAATAGTGTCAGAGTGGGTGCTTCTATTTATCCTTCAGTCTAAGCATGAGTCACCTCAGTTTTTTCCTTAAAACTGAAGAAATCATCTTAAAAGACAGAAAATATCACACAATGGAAAAGAGCCAGAATACTATGAAAATAACATTTCAACTAACGTATACTATATGAAAAAGTCGACACAAAAATTATTTTCCCTTCTTTATAAACAAACATATTTTTGTTACTGGTGATAGAAGCTAGAATGGCTATTAAAGGTAATTTAGAAAACAGAAAAAAGAAAAAGAACAAGTCACCAACAATCCTACCATACCTAGCGAGACACTTAATATTTGGTAACCTCCTTCTGGGCTCCCCTTTCTTTTGAGAATTTAAAAAATGCTATGACTGCATTTCTTTTTTGAATATATTATGAAATATTTTAATTTCTTTGTGGTGTGTGTGTGTGTGTGTGTGTGTGTGTGTGTGTGTGTGTATGTGGTCCTGGAGATTGAGCCCAGGGGCTTTCTACCTCAAAGCAACACCCACAGCCCTTTTTATTTTAAGTTAATTTTAAAACAAAGTCTTGCTAATTTACCAAGAGTCTCACTATTGCTGGGGCTGGTCTTGAACCTGTGATCTTTCTGTCTCCGCCTACTAAATACTGGGATTTACAGGCATGCATCACCACACTCAGCCTAATTTTTGTTAATTTTTATAGCTTTAAAATCTCTTTTCTTTCTTTTGTTTTTATTCTTTATTTATTTTAATCTAATTTCATTGGTGCATTGTAATTATACATCATAGTGCAGTATAAAGTAATAGGAACATGTGTGAACATTTTTCTCCACAGTGTACAAAGAATTTAAGATTTAAAATGTTTTGCATGGATATAAGTGATTTCTAAGTACAAGCCAAGATACTTTTTTTTTTTTTTTTTGGTACTGGGGACTGAACTCAGGGGCATTCTACCTCTGAGCTATACCCCCAGCCCTATTTTTTATTCTTTATTTTGAAACCGGGTCTCACTAGGTTGCGGAGGGCCTCACTAGGTAGCTGAAGCTGGTCGCGAACCCGAATCCTCCGGACTCAGCCTCCTGAATGCTGGGATTTCAAGTGTGCGCCACCACGCCCGGCTGCCAAGATACTTTTAAGGATTTTTTAAAATCCCTGTTCGAGAAGGAAGGAGAAAACATATGACTTGACTTGCTGAGACTGGCTGAACTCATTTAGCATAATATTCTCTAGTTCTATCCACTTTCCTGCAAATGATGTCATTTTGTTGTTCTTTATGGCTGAGTAAAATCCCATTGTATGTATAATACACTTTTTCTTTATCCATTCTTCTGATTATAGACCTTTTTGATGTAATGCTAGTTGGCCACCCTACACTGTACATTCTTGGTTAGGGCAACAGCTTCTAGTGCTTAAACTTTAGACTCTAACTAATGCTTGCATGTATATTATCACATACTCCATGCTAAAATATTCAAAAATCCATTACATTCAATATAATCAAGGGCAAACCTTACAAGTAGTTCTCTTGGAATCTATTGAATTTTAAGTGCATGCTTTTCTTCATAAGAAATGTGAAACTGTTCCCAAGTCAGCTGTACCATTTTGCATTCTCACTAACTAAAGCCTTAAGGTACTTTGCGTCTTCTCCGAGGTTTGATGCTGGCATTGTCAGGGTGTTCTTCTCCCATTCCAATATATAGTAGTGTGTGTGTGTGTGTGTGTGTGTGTGTGTGTGTGTGTGTGTGTGATGGTATTGTGGATTGAACCCAGGGGTGTTCTACCTCTGAATTACAGCCCCAGCCCTATTTTATTTTTCATTTTGAAATAGGGTCTCACTAAGTTGCTGAGGCTGGCCTTGAACCCGTGATCCTCCTGTCTCAGCTTCACAAGTACTGGGATTACAGGTGTGCTCCACCATGCCCAGCATTCACTGTGGTTTTAATTTTCATTTCCTGTATGACTAATGATGAACATTTTTCTATGCATCTATGTGCTGCCCATTTACCCGCTTTTGTAAAATGTCTGCTTAGATTTTTTTTTTGCCCACTTTTAATTGAGTTTTTATCATATTTTTATTTTAAAATGTTTTAAATATATTTTATGCACCTTTAGCAGATATATGAAATTACAATTATTTTCTACCAGGCTTTGATTTATCTTTTATGCTACTAGCAGTCTTTTCAAAATATTTATTTATTTCAATTGGCACATAAAAACTGTACATACTTTGGGGTCACCTTAACACTGCAATTTATATACAACTGGTCACCAAATCTCACAGACTTCCAAAGAGAGAAGAGTGGTGGTTTAGAATAGTGACTATCAGGTGTTAGTTTGAATCCTGGTTATTCTTCTTTACTCGTGCTTCATAATGGGAAGTTTATTTCACCCTTGGGTACCTCAGTTACCACAACTAGAAAATGGAAATGATGTTATCAGTGATAATAAATCTTATGAAGCTTGTTTAGAGGATTAAGTTAATATATATCAAGCAGTTAGAATAACACCCAGCACATTGTAAGCTTTAGCTATGCGAATTTAGATTTCTCTTGAATACATTTATTTTCTACCATTATTATTATGTTTTAAGTAGAAATTTGAAACACTTAAAACAATATTATCCTTAACTCCAAGAGCTAAAAAGTAAGCTTTGAAGACTGTTCAGAATGAAAAAGTAGGAGGTGTTAAGTAATTTTTGCTGCATTTAAAACCTTGACTTAGTGATACATTCAACAGAAATTATAGCATTTAGGCAGAATTTAAAGGTAGACAGGGAAAGAGAAGTTGCTTTTCATCTTTCTTAGACTTCATGGCACTGCACAGAGTCAGTGGGTTCATAGATGATGACTCAGTTCTAGGAACCTACAATTTTGAAAAACATATCTCCTCTTGCTGATACAAATGATTTTAGAAGTCAACTCTGAAATTAGTACTGCTCCTTTAACAGCATGATAAAAGTTGAAAATATGCTCAATCTGCTGAAGATGAATTATTTTGTTGTTTTATGAAAGATGACCCATGACAATATTACCTCATATCTCAGGGCAAAAGAAATCATCCAAATGACCCATGCATTAGTGCCAGTTTTCCCTGTTAACTCTATATTTACTTAGAAGGTAATGATGGAGTCTCTCTGACTTGGGGGTCACGTACCTTTTGTCCTGTCTCGCAGCTATTGCTGCTCCTGGTCCTCACCAGCTTCACTCTGGTGTTATAAGTGCTGGTTCAGATTTTGATGCAACTCATCATTTTCCTTCTGTGAAGTCACTGGTCAAATTTTCTTCTACTTTAAAGCACAGAGAGTGGACTAGGAGTCAGGAGGCCTGGCTGACTCTTCACTCACTCCTAGGTGGCTATTGTCTACCAAGTCAACTAAAATTGGCTGCTTTTCCACAAAGGGATGCTGTTGATGATTTCTAGAATTTTATTCTATTTTCTTTATTATAGTCTACTTTGCCTTTCCTCCTTTTATCTCTATTCCTGAGAAGCAGGATTAAAGAGATCATAACTATGATCATAAACTGGAAGAGAATGCTTCCAGGATGGCACTGTTTTGAGAGCATTTGCCATAGGGCAGTCAATTAGCTTAATTCCTAGATTTGGAAATTTGTCATTAAGTTAGGATTCTTTTTAGACTTGGTAGCCAGATGGCAAGATTGTTAGGAATTTTGCCAACTACAATCCTACTTGAAGGTTATTGTATTCAGTTTTTATGTTTTCAGACTGAGTAACCCAGTCTGAAGCTCTTTGCCAGTATCTTCAAAGCTTTCTGGCACCATAAATACAGCTGCTGAGAGAGACCACTTCAGCATAGTACATTAGAAACACCTTCAAAGTCGTAACCATCCCTATATCCTGGGAAATTCAGTGAACAGAGTGTCCCCTACCATACTCAGGAAGCAATTCTGCAAAGGTAGAGTCCTTGAGTCCTCTCATATTCTACAAACCTTAGTAGATAGTATGTCTTCTATGGTGCTCAGCAAGCCCTGAAAGAATGTTATTTCTATTTTGTTAAAGGGACTCACATTGAGAGCAAGAGATATGAGTATTCTCATCTCTGTCTTATAAAGCAATGGTTTAGAATAGGGAATGGAAACTTCCATAAGGTACACAGAAAATAAAGGTAATGTAGACAGAAAACAAGCTACCCCACCTCCTTTTATCTTCTTTTTGGGGGGAGGTACTGGGGGCTGAGCACAGGGTCATTCTATTTGTAAGCTACACCCCCTGCTCTATTTTGTTTTAGAGACAGGGTTTCGCTAAGTTGCTAAGGGTCTTGCTAAATTGCTGAGGCAGTTCGCAAACCTGTGATCCTCAATTATGTTAAAGGAATACAAAGAACTAATAATATTGTAGGTCTGTAATAATCTTACTGAGTCTTCTTTAAAATAAAAGTGACCATACACATAAAGATATTTGTAACACTGTAAATTATATGGCTTGGCTTTTAGTTTGTCTCTCCTTCAAATAAACAGAAACTTTAATTGAATTTCTTCACAGACTTTAAAAATTTGTCATTCTGACAAGTCTTGCCAAAAAACTTATTGTGCGGGTTAAGTGTTGATTTCACTTCTTTATTTATGTACTTCTTTTAATTTCTCATTTTTATGGTTGAGATAATGCTTTCGGATATTAGTAGATAACTGGAAAATAAAAGCTGGCTCTGTTTTCTAAATCTTTTGCATCATGAGAAAAAGAATTCGTACAGGATTCTGGCCATTTGAAACTAGTTCCTGCCTATTATCAAGGCTTGACTTATAGAATCTAATTCATATTTCCAAATTTTATCTCCTATATAACATGTAAACTAATCAAACTAAAGGCTAAAATCCTTCATGGAGTTTGAAATTGTAACCGAAACAAAAGATAAGGTCATGCTTAGAAGAAAACTTATTTTCCCCTCCTAAGAAAATCAATAATCTTCACATCGCCAGATCCGTGATTAAGCCACAATCTTCATCTCTCTTATGCTCTTAACAGCTTTTGCATCCTTCTTTCTTGAACACTTTCTTCATGTGGATTCAGGGGCATGCTATTCTCCTGATTTTACTCCTAATACACCCTTTAGACTTTTCACTGTTTGGATATTTTCTTTCTGTTTGTTCCAAATTCTCTCTTTGGTTTCTAAATACTGGAGGGTCCCAGGACTGAGAAATGAGACCATTTTGGTTCTTTTCCTATATCACTTCCTAATAATCTCGTGCAGTTTAATGACTTTACCATTAATACACAAATACTGAACATTTATGTTCTAATCTTTCTCCTTTACTCCAGGTGGATATGTGGAACTGATTTCTTGGCATCACTTGCATGCATAATAGATTACTCATGTTGATACAGCAGAATACTTGAGACTGGTTAATTTATAAAAACAGAACTTTATTTCTCACTGTTCTAGATATCAGAATCTCCAAACTCAAAGTGCTGTTGGTTTGTTGTCTGCTGAAAGTCCAGTCTCTGTTTCCAAGATGGTGTCTTGAATACTTGTGTTTTCTGCAAGAAAGGAATGCTATATCTTCATATGGCAGAAGGCAGAAGGAAAAAAGGGTTCAAACTCCCTTCATCAAGCCCTTAAACAGCAGCATTAAATATTACCTACAATTATCCCATGAGGTCCTATCTCCTAATACTATTGCACTGGGGATTAAGTCTCAAAAATAAGAATTTGGTAGGACACATTTGATCCACTGTATTCTATCCCTAGACCCCCAAATTCATGTTTTTCCTCACATGCAAAATATATTCATTCTATCCCAATAGCCCTAAACATTTTAATTCATTCCAGCATCAACCCAAAAGTCTAAAGTTTAGCCTATCATCCAGATATGAGTGAGACTCAAAGAGAATCTCATCAACAGAAAAATTCCAAGTGCTGTGGGCAAGTATGCCTCTATCACTCTGAATTTCATCATGATGTGTGATTACAATGCACCAATAAAAAAGTAAAAGAAAATTCCTTTCCAGCCATGAGTCTATAAAATCAAAACAAGATAAATGTTGCCAAAATGTTACAGCAATTCTAGGCCAGAGACCTGATTCTGGGGTCCCAATGAATCAGTTTCAGCCATTTTCCCTAAAAACAAAACAAAACAAAAAGCAATGGTGAAAAGCAGAATAAGACCGTTAATCAGTATGGTCTTTCTGGGGAGACAAAGGGAGATGGAACATCTCAGCCCTGTCTCTGGGGTGCTGTCATGAGTTTTAGATTTCAATAGAGGAAGAGTTGGGGTGGGTGTGAAAGGCATGTGTAATCAAATGGTCTTGGCTGAGCTTTGGCCTGGTTCATTAATATCTCAGTTCTGGTTCTGTAGTTGGCTCTGGGAAGGTCTTTATCAATTGCTTTGCAGTATGTTTATCAGACTTGTGATTCCCGAAGGGGATCTAAGAGACAGTTGCTCCTGCTTGAGGGGCAGTAGTCTAATCATGGGATGATCTGCCAGCAGGGCTCCTCTGTTCCTGGAAGGTGTAGGGTAGTGAATGGAGACTTCTGAGCACTGCTCCATCACATATATAACAGGACATTGTAAAATCTGGAAGTTGAATGTTTCCGTAAACCTCAAATACTTCAGTTATTCTTATCATGATGTCTTCATCCTTAAAAGAGGCAGGTTACCAGCTTTGTATAAACACTCCTCAAATGATGAACTTGCCTATGTGCAGGCAAGTAGGCATCTGACCCAAAGTTTAAGGAAATTGAGGAGACAGATGCAGAATGAAGTCATAGCTCCCATTGGACATCTGCAGGTCTATGTGAAAAGTTAATGCTTTTAGCCAAAGCAACTTCTAAATCCCTGTTATAAAAGCACAGCGTGGGACAGGCATAGGGTACATCTTCACATTCCAAAAAGGAGAAATAGGCAAGAAGATCCCAAGTAAGTCCAAAACTCAACAGGGCAGGCAATATTCAATATAAAGGTTTGAGAATTATCTTCCTTGACTCCACGTCCCACTTCCTGGACACATTGTGCAGCCTGGTCCCATTGGCTTTGCTGGGCACACTCATGCTTCAGCTAGCACACACTGAAGTTGCATGCCTGCAGCCTTCCCAGGGGTGCTGTGTGCGGGTGGTTCTGCAGTTCTAGGGTCTTGGTGGGACTCCCACCTCCGTGGCTCTCCTAGGCAATGTTCTGGTGGGAGCCCTGTGGCAGTTCTTGCTTTGTCCCTGAGGTTGTCTGAGACATTGTTTGAAATCTAGGTGGCGGTAGGCGCGCCTCCATAGCTCTTGCACTCTGCGTACCTGCAGAACTAACACCATGTGGTCAGCGCTGAGGGTCACACTTGTGCCTTCTGGAGCTGTGGTTGGAGCACTGCAACAGGGCCCACTTAAGCCGCAATCAGATTGCCATAGTGAACATGCTTAAATATTTGGATCCCAGGCTTCCTCTCTAACCTGTCATCTCCTCCACCCACAGTGGTTTCCTCGATATTCCTTCCAAGTGCAAAGCTACTCCCCTGCCAAGGCCTTAGCCTGCTATTTCATGTCTCAAATGCTCTTTCCTAGATAATGACATGGCTTCTCCCCTCACCCCACTTAGGTGATTGATGCTGTGCCTGACAACCCCACTTGATGTAGTATCCCGTGGTGGTCACTATCTTTTTACCATCCTCATCTTCTAAATTTCATTTTGGCATCCTTCCATGACTTTCAGTAGAGTCTTTTCCCTGGCTATTGCTGACCTGACTGCTATCTCCAGTCTCCAAATAATGCCATTTGAAGTGAATATTATCCAGACAAGGCTAGTAATATCTTGAAAACTACATAGAGTTTTACTTTAAAAAATACAAAAATATATCTTCTTTCTTATGTTATTTGATGCAATGATATAATTTTCTATTTTCCTGTCTGTCTTCCCCACAAGAATGAAAGCTCCATGAAGTCAGATTTAATCTGTCTTTCATTCCACATGAAAGGATGTTAGAGTCACATACTGAGCCTTTTCTTATGGCAAACATACATGGATCAGTTGCTGACCAGGCCACAAAGTAATAAAATCCTTAAGAAAATCAGGACAAAATTTCATCAGGAAGAGACATTCCAGGGGAAAACATCTATAACAAGGCGTATAACGAGTGGTAGAATGCATAAGCTTTGAATGTCTATTGCTGCTAATCCAATAACTCCTCCTAGCAAAGAGTTAAATGAGGGTCAGATAGGCACCAAGGATTGAAGCCGATCTACAAATGTCTTAACTGTTTCTGCCACATTAATAGAAATGGGCTCCACATTACACAGATCAAAAATCCCCTAGTGTAATCTTAACAAATCCTTTTTTTTTCCTCTCCCCCACCCTTTTTTTTTAATTTGGTGCATTGTAATCACACATCTTTGTTAGGTACAAGCTAGTATAGGTAAAGACATCCATGCACACATTTCTCATTTAACCCTTGTGATCAATGCCTTTGTTAGTATACAAGCAGATTTACATGGAATAAAACTGCAAGCACTGCCTCACACAGGGTAGTCGAAGATGGGTTCGATTTTCTCAGGGCAATAACAACCTAAGATACATACGGCTTGTTGAATGACTCATCGAGACCCCATGACAGGTAAGATTAAGCACCTGGTAGGAAACGACCTAAGACAGACACAGTCCTTTGTGCATTTTAAAATAAAAACGAGGGAGTTGTGGGAGCCCAGCTGGGCCCTTTTCCCCCCTGGCAGTTGCTATCTGCATATATGAGTAATTATACTGACTCTCCTGGTATGGCTACATTGGCATCTCAAAGTCTGGAGATTGCTCCTAGGATACGTAGATGAAAGACCCTCCTACTTCATAGAATGTAAATATATGACTCTAAAGGTTTAGGGTTTTATGACTCTAGAAAGTTTGCTTTACCAGGCTATGTTAGGAATGTGGGCGAAGAAGTGGTCCTATTTGTGTTCTAACAATGATTGTATGTCATAAATGTATATGTAACCCTGTTGTACTCAAGAAATGTATAAAAAAAATCCATGCTGAAAAATAAATAAATAAAAAAAGAAAACATCTATAAGGAATCCTCTGTTCATTCATTCATGCAACACATTTCTTTTGTAGACCTCTTATCTGCAAAGCCCTGTTACCTATTGAAGAGAGAATAAAGCGTCATACGGATTTTGTTTTAACTAAAAACATCCATGCATATAACTTTTGGAAGGAGTAATGCTTTTAGACAGTAACATCGTCTTAAAACTTTCATTTGTGTCCATATTAAAGGTTTAAATTGGGGGTATTTTATTCTCTAGCCAATCACACTATTTTCTCAAAATCCAGAAGTAATACGGTGCCCCATCAGCCTGTAATTATGGTTGCTATGGTTTGAATATGGTTTGTGCCATTCCAAACTCATGCTCAAAATTGATTGCCATTATGTGGAGCCTGTTAGAGAGATTTGTGCCTTTCTGCTTGAGTGGGTTAATTCTCGTGACAGTGGGTTAATTATACCAAGAGTGGGTTGTTGTAAAGAGAACTCCACCTCATGCGCTTTTGCTTTATACCTTCCATCAAGTCGTGACACCCTCCCCAGATATTCTTGGACTTCCCAGCCACTAGAACGATGAGCCAAGATGAACTTCCCTGTCTTACAAAGTGCCCATTCTGTGGTATTTTGTTCCAGCAACAGAAAATGGATTGGCAATGCTGAAGGCTCTATTGCAAATAGTTTTGCTGAAATGAGGAGTAGAGAAAAAAAAAAACATGGCAATAGCTAGAGGATATGGGTTCAAGTTTAAAACAAGAGTTATAGCATGTTGATGCTGGTGAGGGTAGAGAGAGGAAAATTACCTTTTTAATACCATAAGCTTTAATTTTCCCACCTTGAGGTGTGTGCTGGGTTTATAATATGTTCTTCGTATACAAAAATGATTCCCTTTTCATTTAATGGAAGTTAACTAAAAGGATCCTTAAGGATTATCTAGCCCAGCTCCTTTGTGCTTTACAGATAAGAAAGCAAGGCACAGAAAGGACAAATACCATCATCGCTTTCTCATACTATTGTGTCACCTCTTAAGTGGGCTCCACACTCTGTGCTCTGCCAGGTCATTCTCCACACTGAAGCTAGCAACCTTTCTAAAATGCAGACTTGTATTGCTCCTATCTCCAATGTCCTTGTATCTAGGGGTCCAGTTCTTTAGATTGCATGTTCCAGTGATTGATTATTTCATCAAATTAAATAAATAATGTGATTTTGCTGTTTAGAAAAAAAAGATTATTCACTAAGTTGATAAGTGCTAACTTGATTGAAAAATAAAAAAGAGTGGGATGTAGTACAGTGGTTCTTACTGTGCTGTACATTAGAATCCCCCAAGAAGCTTTCAAAAATCCCAGTGCCTGTTTCCAAAGTCCCCACCTGATCTGGACCCTGCCTACTTCTTTCATCTTCTGTCTTACACTCACCTTTGCTCTCTGCACTTAGTCACTGGTCCTCCTTCTGTTCCTGGGTCATCTTCTGCTTCCTTTTGCCTCATGATCTTTGCATTTGTTGGTCTCATTTTCTCATCTGTGCTGAAACTTGACTATTCAAAGAACTCTCTTCTTAGTTTTTTTTTTTTTTTTTTTTTTTTTTAAGTCTGCTTTCCTGGACCAGAGTACATCCCTTGTTACAAGCTCTTCCTAGGACTGTCTTTCTGTCTTTCACTACAGTTACCTCATGTAATTACAAGCTCACTGCTTGGGATGAAGGATGCTCCCCTGCTCCAGAAGACGGGAGCTACAGGGGTGCAGGGTCAGATGCTATTTTTGTGTGTGCTGTGACTCCAATGCTTATAATTATAATTATTATTATTATTGTTTGTTTGGTACTGGAAATTTAACCCTGGGAATTCTACCTCTGACCTATTTATTTATTTATTTTATTCCTATACTTTTATTGGTGTCTTGTAATTATACATCAGAGTGAGATTCAAAGTGATACATACATGCACACAATCATTTGGTGAATTTCCATCCATATCCCAACCACTTTCCCTTTCTCTCTCCCCATACATGTTAGTGAGCTTGGTAGTGACACCTTCCTGTATGAACATGACCTTAATTGAACTGCTCCCTTCTTCATGTTGTGAGGCTGGCCTAGAACCTGCGATCTTCTGGTCTCAGCTTCCCAAATGCTGGGACCACAATTATGTACCATCACACACAGCTAAAGCAGTATTACTTTTGAGGCAGTCCATAAATATTTTTTTAAGTGAATGAATGAATAATGAATCACCATGGATAGATTTGAGTCGTGTCTATTAGGCAGATTAGACAAAAAGGATATAATACATTTATCAGATGATTATTTCCTAGTGTAGTCTTTATTTTTCTTCTCCAGTTTCCTATAAGATTCACAAGGAGACTGGTTATTTATTATGAGGAAGAAATGTTTAATGATGTTTGGAGATACTTAAAATGAGCTTCTGCATGAAAAATATATCCAATTTGTACTTTGTTTGTTAAGAAATCCTTTATACTCTGGGCTTAGGCCATGTATTTTAGTTTGCGTTTCCTTTGAGAGCAATGATCTATCCAATATATTTAATGAAAATATTATAGTTGTTTATTATAATGCTAAAATAATTCCTAGTCTCTTATTTTCTAGTCATTCTTCTAATACAACTGTTTTTCTCTCTTATATTAATTAATGTTGTACCATATTTCAGAAAAAAAAACAGAATTACAAAAATTCCCATTGAAGACACATGTTGGAGAGTAGATTTAAAATCACTAGATTTTAAATCAGAGCATCTTACTAGCATTGTGATTGCTTCTTAATTTTTTTTTTTGTTCCTGTGTTTCATTTTTATTCCAATTGGTAGCTTATCTTACATGAGTCACATTCTGTAGTTAGGTCTCATACACTTGTTAAGCCTCTGGATATAAGATGTTAAATTTCATTATCTTAAAAGGACCTTTTTTTTGAATGTCTGCCACTTGACCCTTTGTGCAAAAAAAAAAAAAAAAAAAAAGTGTCAACTGTTTTCTGACCTTTACAAAGTGGTTGTCTAATGATATTTATAGCTCATATTCCTACAGAATTTTAATGTTCCAAAGGATCTGGAGAGCATCATAATGCTGGAGGAATGAGCTTAGAGCTGAGGGTCAGTTAGGCCAGATTTCAAACCCTGATTTGCACACTTAGCAGGTATGTGGCCTTAGAAAGTCACCTAATACTCTGAGTTCTGATCTTCTCATCTATAATTGTGGGATAAATAACAAAATTTAATGTCGGGTATATGAGACAATACTTCACAGAGCTAGAGAATGTATCTGTGATCAATAAGTCTTAGTTTCTATTTTCATATCGCAGTAGTTGAGAAAGCGCAGGTTCAGGAAAGCTTAGGGGCTTCACAGGATCACAGATATGGGCAGAGCTACAGCCCAGTCCTTTAGACTTCAGGTTCAAATCAGCTATATTTAATTGATGAGTAATTTCGGTATTTTTAGTTTTAATGAAAAGAAAATTATATAATATGTTAATAAATGCTATGTTGGTTGAAAAGAGAAAATATCCATGACATAATATAGTCATTTTCACTGGTTCGTGGACCTTTTGGCAGATTATAATCTTCTTTTAAAGAATCCTCATGTGCCAAGCACAGTGGCGCATACCTGTAATCCCACTACTTGGGAGGCCAGGACAGGAGGATTGCAGGTTTGAGGCCACCCTCAGTCAATTAGTGAGAGCCTCTTTCAATACTAAAAATAAAATAAGGATGAAGGGAATAGCTCAGAGATAGAATGCCTCTGGGTTGAATCCCCAGAACCTAGATAAACAAATAAATCTCCATGCCCAGGAAGCATCTTATTGTATTTAAATAATTATTTCTGAGGCTGGATGTCCAGGCATGAATATATTTTGTAACTCCCTATGTGATTTCATTTGCAGAATTTGTTGACACTCTGTTGAGATGTTTCAACTCTGTTGAGATGTCTCTAGGATAGTCTTAAAGGTTTGTTCTTTTGTTAATAGATCATGTATCTTGGGAAATACTGTTTTTCTTAAGTGTCTTTTGGGGGGTTCATTTTCTGGTATGTCTTCCCTTCTCTTCCTGTAGAAACAGACCACAGACCTCGAATCTTTTGGTGACTTCATTACTGTCAGGCCTTGCTCATCAGCATGCCTCTGTGTGAGCCTCTTGAAAAATGAATCTGCGAAGATAATGGAAACGGATCCCTTTTTCAATAAGGTCACATAATCCACAAAGTGACCTTTGGTTCACTCCCTTAATTAACTTTGTCTCTCTCATGCATATCTCCTTCCTGAACCAGGGAATGAAAGTCTCCTTGGAGATGGCATTGCCCGTGTGGGGCTTAGCTAGAGGTCTGTGTGGTGACAGACACAGATGCTTCAGATGTGAGGGGATGAGGATATGGATTAATCAAGAGATGACTTTAGAATTCTTGATTCTTTAAAAAACAGTTAACTGGACCATTGCTTCTGCAGGTGTCGGCTTTGCATGCTGCAGAATGTCCTTTAAAGGGGTGGACAGAGCCAGGGCTGTTGATTTGCCAATGTTTATCTCTAACATTTTCTATATTTTCATATCAGAGCAGACTCAGGAAGCCACTACTTTAATTTCATCATCTGTCATAAATGAGAAGGTGATATAAACATGCAGATAGTTGAGGTCAGGAGGGAACTAGCTATTTGTCTTCATGGCAGAGTCACAAGGGCTGGCACTGCAGTGTTTTTTACTGAAGCTAGGACTCAAAGTATGGCCATACTATTCCTACCAATAGTCCTTATTAATTTTGCTTATGGATTCTTAATATGATTTTGTAACTATAACAATAGAAATAATTGCAATTATATTCCCTCCATAAGAAAGTAAAATTTTGGTACCTGAAGTAAGGAAAATTCTTATTGATGTTTTTTCTTTTTTCTTTTTTTGTGGTACTGGGGATTGAATCCTGAGACATTCTACCTCTGAGTTACACCCCCAGCCCTTTTTATTTTTTTACTTCGAAACATGGTCTCACTAAGTTGCTGAGGGTCTCACTAAGTTGCTGTGGCTGTCCTCTAACCTGTGGTCCTCCTGTTTCCTCCTCCCATCTCCTCCTCCCAAGTACTGGGATAATAGGAGCATAGTACTACACCCAGCTTACTGATCTTATTTAAATAAAAAATCCCTTTGATAACCTATTACTTAAAGTATTTTAAAAGGATTTAGTAGAGGATGGAAGATGGCAGGCTGGAAGGAGACAGCATGCCTCTGGCCCTCTGAGACTCGGAACTCAACTAGTGGGAAGACTGCTTCTTAGAAAGGGGAGAAAAACAGACAGAACTCAACAGAAGAACGACAGTTTGAAACACGGTGGAACTGGACACAGCACAGAGAGCAACAGACTGAAAAGAGATCCATACATCTCACTTGGTAAGTGGAGAGCAGAGGCAGTGTCAGCTTGCAGAGTCCTTGAGGGGCTGGTGGCTGCCAGGACCAGCGGCTCCCAGAGACCAACTTCAGAAAAGAAGGAGTAGAATACAGTTGCCAGTGACTGCAGAAAACTATCATCAAAAGCATTCACATTCTTTTCTCCATGTTCAAATACCCATGCGATGAAATCCTGTGGTGGCAGCTGAATTCATTTCTGCCTGCAGGAACCTGAGCAGCATTTGTCAAGACTGTTAGTTAACAAACCATCCCAGCTGAAGCCTGTCCTGCATGGTCACAGGGTCTTGCATGGCAAAGTAGAACTTAGGTGTCTCTGAGTTTGCAAATCATCCCTGGGGAGGTGGGATGGGGACTACAGTGGGACGCAGCAGAAATGTGATTTAGCAGACAGCCCTTAGGCACATTCGGGCCAGAGGGACCTAGGGTTGGCAGTTCACCCTGCCCCTGAAGGGCCTCCAGCAATCACCACAGGACTTCTTGCTGTGGTATCTGTTGGATTAAATAACTCAGCAAACCATACTCCAGACTTGGAAAGCTATAAACTTGTTTGGGCACTACAAGCACCAATGCCAGAAGCCAACAAGGTCTCAGGTGATTGCAGCTACCCAAAGCAGCAGTGAAGACCCTGGGGCTAAATAGCCTTAGGCTCAGAATAGTACAATCTTCCCTGCCAGAGTTTGGTACCTGAAAGCAAGGAGCCCAGGGGCCAGCAGGGGTTTGCATGATCACAGCTATAGGCCATGAACTCAATATTCTTTCTGCCAGCAGAGTTTGTGTCTGGCATGAATGAGTTTCATGGGTTTACAATACACGCAGAGCAGTGGTGGTATCTGTAGGGCATTAAATTCCAGCCAGAATATGGCAGGCTCTGAACAGACCATCATAGTTTCTGACCCTAGGAGTTTGAGCCTGGAAAGCATGGTGACCTGCAGCCAAACAGAGACTCCTGTTTGTCTGCACTAAGAACTATATCTTGTTGCCAGGTGTGGTGGCACACACTTGTAATCCCAGTACTTGGGAGAATGAGGCCAGAGGATCTGGGTTCACAGCCAGCCTCAGCTACTTAGTGAGGCCCTCTGCAACTTAGTGAGACCTTGTTTCAAAATAAAGAATAAAAAAATAGGACTAGGGGTATAGTTTGGAGGTAGAATGGCCCTGGGATCAATCCTCAGTACTGAAAAACAACAACAAAAAAACAAAAACAAAAACAAAAAAACTATATCTTGTTAAAGTGGCTCTAGAGCACAAACTCAAAAGTGTGATTCTATTATTTGACTCTACAGATTCATAGAGGCAAATACATACCCCCAGCACAGGCTTTATTATAAGGGGATAATGAATGGACACAGAACTCTCACACAAAGAGGAAGAAGATGCCAAGATAACAGAAAAAAAAAAAAAAAAAAACCCAAGAACTCTGAATACATGAGAATGAATACCATTGAGGAAACAATAAACTCCCACATGTCAACAAGGGAAATCACCAACCCTGAGCTGCAGGAAATGTCAGAAGGAGAATTCAAAATTGATGTAGACATAAAAACTTTCCAAGATAATGAGAAATTAAAATAATTCGTGACTACCAATCCAGCATTAGAGAAAATACTTAAAGAAATAAAACCCAAAGAAAAAAGAAGAAAATACCAGAACCAGAGGAGAGGCAAATTCCACCAGATGGGAAACTAAGTGAAGGAGAAATAACACTACATCAAACAGAAACTATAACTCGAAATGACAGGAAAAAAATCATCTCTCAATAATAATACTGAATGCCAAAGGTCTTAACTCCCCAATTAAAAGGCATAGACTGATAATGAGAAAGAACATAATCCAAATATATGCTGCTTTCAAGAAAAATATATACCATGCAAATGGAGACTGTAAACAAGCAGGGGTAACAACTCTCATATCCAACAAAGCAGATTTAAACTAAAACATATCAGAAGAGACAAAATGGTTCACTTTCTATTAACAAAAGGAATAATCCAACAAGATGTAGTAATGACAGTAAACATTTATGCCCCAAATATGGGTGTACTCACTTTCATAAAACAAGCTTTTTGGGATATTATTCAAATAGACCTAAATATAATAATATTGTGAGACTTCAATACACCATTTGCACCACTAGATTGATCCTTCAGGCAAAAGATGAGTAAAAACTATTCAGACCTAATGTGCATTATAAACCAAATGGATCTAATAGAAAGACATAGAATATTCCAGTGAACAACCTGAATACACATTCTTCTCAGCTGTCCATGGAACATTCTCCAATATAGACTACATTCTGACTTACAAAGCAAATACCAGCAAATTTAAAAACTATAATATAATTCCCTGCATATTTTCAGATTACAATGGTCTGAAAGTAGAAATCAACACCATGAAAACCAAACCAAACAAACAAAAAATAAAAAACAAAAAACAAATACATGGAGACTGAATGATACACTCGAATGAGGACTGGATCAGAGAAGAAATAAGGAAAGAAATTTAAAATTTTCTATAATTTTTAGAGACATGATATACCAAAATCTATGGGACACTTTGAAGGCAGTTTTAAGAGGAAAATTAATAGCACTGAGTGGCAACGTAAGAAAAGCAGAAAGTCACTAAATAAACAACCTAATGACACACCTCAAGGACCTAGACAAAGAGACACAGTCTAATCCTTAAGCCAGTAGAAGGCAGGTAATAATTAAAAACAGAGCACAAACCAATAAAATATAGAAGAAAAGAAATACAAAAAGTCAATAAAACAAAAAGTAGGTTCTTTGAAAAGATTAACAATATTAATAAACCCTTAGTCAACCTAACCAAGAAAGAATCAAACTAAATTATTAAAATCATACATTGAAAGGAGCCATCACCATAGACAGTGGGAAAATCCAAATGATGATCAGAAACTATTCTGAAAATCTATACTACAATAAATTGGAAGACATAGAAGAAATCAAAAGATTTCTAGACATATGAAACCTACCTATATTAAGCTAAGAATATATAAAAAAAACTTAGACTGACCAATAGCAAGAAAAGAGGTAGAAACAGCAATAAAAAGCCTTCCATCAAAGAAAAATCCAGGTCCAGATGGATTTGCAGCTGAATTCTATAAGACATTTATAGAAAAATTAAACCCAATACTTCACAAGTTATTCCATGTAATCAAGTGATGGAATCCTTTCAAACTCCTTCTATGAGGCCAGTATCACCTTAATATCAAAACCAAATAAAGATTCCTCAAGAAAAGATAATCAAAGAGCAATATCATTGATAAACATAGATGCAAAAATTCTAAACAAAATACTAGCCATGAACATTCAAAACCACATCAAGAAAATTGTATATCATGACCAAGTTGGTTTCATCCCAGGAATGCAAGGCTGGTTTAACATATGCAAATCAATACATGTTATTCACCACATAAATATAACGAAGGACAAAAATAACATGATCATATTAATAGATGCTGAAAATGCATTTGACAAAATACAATACCCATTCACATTAAAAACACTTCAGAAAATCAGAATAGAAGGAAGTTACCTCAACATCATTAAAGCAATATACAATAAACCCAAAGCCAACATCATATTGGGTGGAGGAAAAACTGTGTGAATTACTTTTAAAATCAGAAACAAGACACTATCATCACTCCTTTTCAATATAGTCCTTGAGACTCTGGCCAGAGAGATAAGACAAGAGAAATATATGAAAGCAATTCAAATAGGAAAAGAAGAACTGAAATTATCTCTATTAGCATATGACATGATCTTGTATTTAAAAGATCAAAAATACTCAACCAAAAAACTTCTAGAGCTGATTAACAAATTCAGCAAAGTAGTGCGATACAAAATCAATCTAAAAAAATTAGTATTTTTTCTATGTGCCAACCACAAATCCACTGCAAAAGAAAAAAACTCCATTCACAAAGACCTCAAAATCAATAAAATACCTAGGGAAAAACCTAACCAAGGAGGTAAAAGATCTCTACAATGAAAATTATAAAACACTAAAGAAATTGAGGAACACCTTAAAGGATGGAAAGATCTCCCTCGCTCTTGTATAAACAGAATAAATACCAAAATGGCCATTCTACCAAAAGTAATCTGCAGAGCTAATGCAACCAGGTCAAGGTTGTCCACCTTATGACCTCACTAGGGTATATAGGTTCTATTCTACATCATTCCTGTGGTGACTTGTAACTGTCAGTGTTGTGCAGAGCACATGGTTCACAATTGACCCTGGTAAACTGGCCTACCTAATTGCCAAGGGTAATGCATTTTTTTTCTAGCTGTGCCCTGGTTTTGGACTTGGTCATGACCAACCACATCTTTTCAGTTTCAGCATTTCCATTTTCTTTCTTTATCCATTCCTTGTGGTTGGTATTTTCAGGAATTTAGTGATTGGCCAACTCCTATTCTCATTCTCATCTATTTTCTTTGGAGCATCTTGTCTGAATGTTACCTACAATTTAGGTACCCACCGTTAGATACTTACAGGGAGCATGTAGGACAGATGATGGACATAGGTAGGATAAGAAGAAAAATGGGTTGAATTAGTCTGCTTAGGCTGACACAACAGAATGATCTCGAGACAGCACTGGAGAAGAGATGATTCTGAGAAGGATCCAAGCAGTTTCCAGTATGGGAGAGAGGGGATCTCAACTCAGGATTGGTGGGAATTTTGGTTTACCTGATTAAAAAGAATTTGGGTATGAGCCAGTCAGAGACATAGAGAGAGATTTATTTAAGAAAGCAAGAAAGCCGGGCATGGTGGCGCACGCTTGTAATCCCAGCATTCGGGAGGCTGAGACCGGAGGATCCGGGTTCGCGGCCAGCCTCAGCTACCTAGTGAGGCACTCCACAACTTAGTGAGACTCGGTTTCAAAATAAAGAATAAAAAATAGGGCTGGGGGTATAGCTCGGAGGTAGAATGCCCCTGAGTTCAATCCCCAGTACC
>PVLC010002299.1:35334-118094 GCA_004027655.1 Graphiurus murinus | reverse complement strand
GGTACTAGGGATTGAACTCAGGGGCAGTCTACCTCCGAGCTACACCCCCAGTCTTATTTTTTATTCTTTATTTTGAAACCAGGTCTCACTAAGTTGCAGTGCCTCACTAGGTAGCTGAGGCTGGCCTCGAACCCGGATCCTCTGGTCTCAGCCTCCCGAATGCTGGGATTACAAGCGTGCGCCACCACGCCCGGCTCCAACACAATGGAATTTTACTCAGCCATAAAGAAGAACAAAATAATGTCATTTGCAGGGAAATGGATGGAAAACATTGAGTGGATAGAAAATGAACTGGAAAACATTATGTTACGTGAAATTAGTCAGTCACAAAAAGTAAAAAATCATATGCTCTCCCTAATATGCGGAAGCTAGAGAGAAAATGGGTTATAAGAGGAACTCCAGATGAAGAAGGAGAAACCTTAGATGAGCAAAGAAGGTGACTTAACTGAAGGTAATGGGGGGGGGGACACCCTAATGCACATGATGTACCTTCACAAACATATCAAAGTCAGTCACTAAACTGAACCTGAGAAGGAGGGAGGGCGAGGAAGTGGGGTGGAAATTGGGGAAGAGTTAAATGAGAAATGTGTGCATGTATGCCTTTACCAGCTTGTACCTAACAAAGATGTATGATTACAATACACCAATTTTTTAAAAAATGGCTTGTATTAGGAAAGAAAGAAATCAAAAAAGTTTATTTTATTGGATATTATATGTGTATGTATGAATGTGTGGTTCTGGGGATAGAACCGGGGTGGGGGCATACTACCATTGAGCCACACTCTATCCTGTTTTTTGTTGTTGTTGTTGTTGTCATTGGTTTAATTTGGTTTGGTTTTTAGCAGTGTCTTGCTCAGTTACCCTACATTGGCCTCAAACCTATAATCCTCCTGCCTCATCCTCCCAAGCACAGGGACTCAGGCATGAGGGATGTGCCACTGTGACTGACTGTCCAATATTATTATAGTGACTCTTTCTTATGGTTGCAATTTACATGAATATATCTACCATGTTTTACTTTCAACCTGTTTGCATCTTTGAATCTAAATGGCATTCTCTGTATAGGGCATATACTTAGACCTTATATTTTTATCCACTATGACAAGTAGTGTGTGTGTGTGTGTGTGTGTGTGTGTGTGTGTGTGTGTGTGTATTTTGGTTTGGGTATTTGGTATTGGTTGGTTGGTTGGTTGGTATACAAGGAATTGAACAACCCAGGGGCATTCCACCTCTGGGCTACAGCACCAACCCTATTTCATTTCTTATTTTGTAATAGGGTCTCACTAAGTTACTGCAGCTTGACCTGGAACCTTTGATCCTCCTGCCTCAGCTCCTAAGTACTGGGATTGCAGGTCTGTGCCACCTTGTGTGTCTGACAAGGTGGTTTGGGGGTTGTTTAATGAGGAGGCTGTTTAAGCATGTGTGCTCTGTGTTTTGTGGATCTAGCTGGGCTGTGTCCGCCACTGCACACTCTGCTGTATGTCTCAGGTCCTCCCCCTTGCTCCTTCACTGCTGAAGTGAATAGTTTATGGTGTAACATTTTATTCCTTGGATGGTTTTGTGTGCTGTTTTCTTGGGCGCTGCTCTAGGGCTTAAACACATAACTTTTCTTAGGAGTCTCTGCTTGAGTTGTACTAACCGAACGCAATGAGATGTAGAAATGCCAGGGACGGTGCACTCACAGCCACACTGCAGCAGGGGGCAGGGCTGTGGTGAGTAGGAGTCACTAACTGTGCGTCTCACCCCTGGCTGCACGTTAGACTCACTGTGTAGCTTCTAAAAATGTCAATACAGCCACATGTGGGTGGTGCCGCCTGTAATCCCAGTATTTGGAGGCTGAGACAGGAGAATCACAGGTTCGAGATCACATCGAGATCACAGTAGCGAGACTCTTATCAACCTAGTGAGACCCTGTTTCAAAATAAAATAAAATAGGGCTGGGGCTGTAGCTCAGAGATAGAATGTCCCTAGGTTCAACCCCCAGTACCATAATTAATACATAAATAAATAAATAAATAAATTGCTAATGCTGGAGCTATGTCCCGATAACCCCATCTAAGTTGAAAGGATCATCAAAAACACACTGAGTACACCCAACCGTCAAGAGTGCACAGCACAGAGCACTGCAGAGGCAGTGTCCGCTGCTCACTCTCAAGGCGACCTGGCTGACCAGGAGCTGTATGTCACTGCCTCTGCCCAGCATCACAATAAAGAATCGTGTATATAGCAGTTGCCCAGCACAAGCTCCAGAGTCCAAACCCTAAGTATGGCTTCCCGTGGATGTCTGTTGTATTCACACCACCAGGAAGCTGAAAACTCATAAGCTACATCACCACAAGGCAGGGACAATCTGCGTATCATCTCCATCTCAAAGGTCTAGTTCAGACCGTCAGCAGGTGGGGCTGGGAGTCAGTACTGTCTTAAGTTCTTAAGGGGATTCTAACTTGGAGAGTTTATAACAAGCTCTCTTCTGGTTCTGAACTACCTTCAGAACCCAGCTATCTTCTGAGGCAGCCAAAGGCAATATGTGAGGGCCACCCGGCTACTTTCTCCATTTCCTGGATTGTCCAGCAAGTGACTTGGCAGTCCCAACCAGACTGTCTAGTTACCCGGCTTCCCCCTACAGCTGGGCAGGTGAGCAGAAGCTTAGCGCTTGCTAGAGCTCTCCCATTTAGACACAAAATGCCATTCTCACAGCTACTGGTCCGGGTAGCTCGGAGAATGTTAGTCACGTCTTCTAGAGTAACAGAATTCACAGGATATAGTCATTATAAGAGGGGACTTATCAACTCAGCCTACACCCAGAAGTGGAGTCCCAGGTGGCCGCCTGCTCTCCAGAGATCTGGTCAAGCTGTCCAACTGCCGGAGCCTCAGGATAGGAGTGACCAAGGATGCTGTCCCAGTCCAAGCTGGAAAGGCCAGGTGTGTGTGTGTGTGTGTGTGTGTGTGTGTGTGTGTGTGTGTGTATTGTGTGTGTGATACCAGAGATTGAACCCAGGGATAGTTTATCACAGAGCTACATCCTCAGGTTTTATTTTAAGACAAAATCTCACTAAGTTGTTCAGACTGACCTAAAACTTGCAATCCTCCTGCTTCAGCCTCCCAAGTAGCTGGGATTATAAGCATGCATTACCACTCTGACTTTATTTCTTATTCTTTTGGGGGGAATGGGGGGTGGAGACTAGGGGCATTCTACCTCTGAGCTACACCCCCAGCCCTTTTTACTTTTTATTTTGAGAAAGGGTCTCTCTAAATTGCTCAGGAGGGCCTAGAAACTGCAATTCTCTGGCCTTGGCCTCCCAAGTTGCTGGGATTCAAGGTGTGTACCACTGAGCCTGAATTTATTTATTGTTGTAAACAGGCTGTCTGCCTGGATATGATGTGACAGCTGAACACCTAGGAAGAAAAAATGTTGTTTTGTTGCAGGGAAAAAAATAAGCCCACCGCATCTGGAAGGACAACAGTTAACCACTGATGTCTAAGGTCTCACAAATCACAGGTTTCTTGAGAAAGCACGCCTTCAGGATCTGGGCACAGGAGCGCTTTGAGTGTTTTCTCATACCTTCTCCAGGAGGCACTAACCCTGGAAAACATGGCTAAGCAGGGCGTTTGGCAAACAGGCTCCTCACACTTTATCTGCTTCCCAGGCACACACTCTTCCCACGCCCGTATTTCTAGAGTCCCCCCTTTCCCTTGCTGGAGGAAGAACTGGCTGTGCAGCCCTGGCACTGCTGGACTCCTGGCTGCCTGGGCCCTGGCAGCGTCCAGGAACAGAGGTGTAATTTGATGGGGTGTACTTCTTTGGAGAGGGGAGAGGAGGAGGGAAAAAAGAGCTCACAGTGTGTCTGTTATGATGCAGGTTATGTTCAAAAACAGAAGCGGGTCCTGTGTTCTCACTGTGGGACAGGCTCTCCAAGCAAGGAAGCAGACAGGGTTGGACACATCAGAGGGCAGAGGCCAGGTGCTATTTTTATACAGAGAGGAACAAATTTAAGCATTGCTGGAGAGGAAGTGAGTGGTGGCCCTCGCGACCAGCGGACTCCAGGCGTCTCTCGCCGCTGTGGACAGTTGCCAAGGCCTTTCAGAGTCGACTTGGGCCCGACAGGCTCTGCTGTGTTTTTAATTTTTCATCTTGTTAATTTCTGACTTGCTCTAACTTCCTTGTCTCATCCCCTCAAAATCCCCACTCCTGCTCTACAAGGTGTCCTTTCTCCATCAATACAATGGTAGCCTCAAGAGACCACTGTGTTTAAATTGCAGATTTAAACCCACAGTGGTCCTGAGAGGCACATTTGTAAAGAGGCATTTGATTAATAAAGATTTTTATAAACACTTTAAAATTTTTTCCTGTCAAATTTGGAAAATTCTCTCCTATTCTTTCTCTGAAGAGGTTGTTTTACGCCCTTGGTTTGAACCTTCAGGCCCTCCACAGTGTCTATTACCGTTCAATTTGGTCTTTTGATGTTGTCCCAGATTTCTTGATTGTTCTGGTCATCAAAAAGTCAAGGGTCCTATGTTTTCTCTCATATGTGGAAGCTAGAAAGAAAATAGGAAAGAAAATGAACTTCATGATAAGAAGAAGAGAGAGCAGTAGAATAGTTGAGATCAGGGAGGGAGGAGAGGAAGTGCAAAAAGAGGCTGGAGGAAAGAAACGGGCCAGGTCATATTATGTCTGTATATGAAGCTATCACTAGAAACCTTACTGGCATGTACAGGGAGGGTAGCAGGATGAGGTGAGGAGGACAAAGAGATATAGCACACCAATAGAATTCTGAAAAAAAAGGGGAAAAAAGCAAGGTACACTCCTGTAATTCCAGTACTTGGAAGGCTGAGGAAGGAGGATTACAGGTTCAAGGCTAGCCTCAGCAACTTATTGAGATGCTCAGCAATCTAGTAAGACTTGTTTCAAAATAAAAAATAAAAAGGGCTGAGGGTATAGATCAGAGGTAGAATACCCCTTGGGTCCAATTCCAATATCAAAAATTTAAAAAGCCACAGAATTGTCCTGCGAGATAAGTGGAGATAGAATCCTGCTCCCCTTCCCAGTACATTTCTTCTTTGGAGGTTAATGATTCAGAAAATTCTGGAGTGACAGAAGCTTTAGAACTTAACTCTTCCCTCCCCAATTTCCCCATCACACTTAAAAAGCTATTTGTGTTCTCCTGGACCCTGTGGCCCAGGCTCTATGGAGGTGCTCATCTATTTCCTCCACTGTCTCTGGCCTGTCCCATCCACGGACGTCCAGTGACCCCGAAGGACTCTCCCTTGTGCACTTTCTGTCTCCTCTTCAGCACGTGGGTGACTCTTCCCTCTTGGGAAGCAGGATTCCTCCGGTCTAGTCGTTATACCTTGCTCCTGTCACTTTTGAACTCCTCTTTCCTGCATTCTGCTCTGCTCCTCTTTCTGTGGTCAGGCCCTGAATCCCTTCTGATCTCAGGGCAGTCCCCACCTTAGCCATTTGCATTTCAGTGTGAGTTAAGTCAGTGCAATGACTTGAGCCCAGAAAGCACACATCATTGCTCTCATTTTGGGAACTGAGACAGGGTCCTCCTGAATGGTCCTCTGGATCCCAACCCGCTTCCTTTCAAGGAGTCCAGAAAGACAGTAAAGAACTACCCAGGATCTCACAGCTACATATGCCTCTCAAAGACTCTTCCTTCCTAAAAATCATAAATTTCCCAAAATGGAGGGTTTTTTTTAGAATTCTAAATTTGACAATATACTCAAAAGCCCCAAGGAGGCCAGATCTGATCATACATTTCTCACAAACTGCCAAAAGAAGTACAAGGACTTGACCCCTAACCTTTCTGGAAGAATTTTTCCCCTGAGAAAGGAGTTTCAGGCCAAGAGAAGCACAGGGAGTCCTGGCTCAGGTGAGAGGCCCTGCCTGCAGGGATGTAGGCCAGCTGCACACCTGGCAGCCTGGAGCCTCCTCCCACTGCCAAGAAGCAGAGACGCCACAGGTCAGGAGCCTCAGGATGCTCTCCTGCTGGGCTCTCAGCAACACACACACACACACACACACACACACACACACACACACACACACACGAGGCAAGCCCTGGCTAAGCCTGCCACCTCCAGCAGGACCCAAGTTCTCCCACCACCTAGTGCAGTGGACCTGAGCCTGGCCCTGGCATTCCCTGGGGCTGGTCACTTCCCCTGTAGCTGGCCTTCTCATATCCGCCTTGGCAGATAACAAACCCACACACACCTTGGCTCTGGCTGCAGGTATGTTGAAGATCTTCCCCTATGAGAGGCCTCATATGCAGATGGCCTTGATATAACAACCATTCATAAGAAGGTAGGGACAGAACAGCTTGAATTGTCCCGCTGAGAGCCCATAGGATGCCCCCGCACCGGGTGACCGTGGCAGCCCCTTGAGTTCACCGTCCTGAGCCTCAGCCAACATGCATCTCCAGGGCCCCAGCACAAGCTGAAACAACATCCCGCTCACCTGTCCCCAGCCAGCACTTGCTGCAGCACCAGGAGTGCACAGCTCCTGAGCACAGGAGGTCAGCGGCTCCAGGTCAGTACCAGCTCCTCATGGGCCTCTCTTGCACAGCCTGCTCCAGACCTCACAGTCTACCTTCCAGGTCTCAGCACTTAATCAAGCTGGGCTCCCAGGGTTCTGAGGCCATAATCACTAACACAGTTCTATCCCCTTCCCCAGTTTTGTGCAGCATATAGTCAAGGGATGAGGCAAGTTTCTCAGTCCGAGATTCAGCCTTCACATTTGAAATGCAAAGGTCTCAGACCCTGGAATGAGGAGCTGGAGTTATGGTAATCCTGATAATAATGGTACCTACCATCAGTACTAAAGTCATTCCATGATTCCAGAAATATACTCAAAGTAATCAGATGAAAAGCACTTACATAAGCCTACGAAGGTTTAGACAAGCCAGACTCAGTCATCAGGGGCTTGTGTAAGTACAAGAATTCACGGATTCCATTCCAAATATTACCCAAGAAAAATGCATTCATATATAGAATGTATATGTAAATATATGTTTATATAATATACATATATTATGTATATACAATGTTTTATAATGCATAGTCAGCTTCTGTAGTTATGAATTAAGTATCATACCCACGGATTCAACTAATCACATTGAAAACAGTCAAAAAATTTGCGTCTGTACTGTCATGGTGTGGGTTTGCAATGTCCCCCAAACCCTCATGTGTGGAAGCCTGGTCTCCAGTGCAGCCAGACTAGAGGTGGGGCGAGGCTGGAGGACTCAGAGCACTCAGGGCGTGGCCTTGCGGACTGTCTCTCCCTCTCTGCTTACAACCGCCATGAGTTGAGCATCTCCCTCACCACGCACTGCTGCCATAATGCTTCTGGCTTGGAGTTTCACAACTACGAGCTGAACCTCTGAAACTGTGAGCCAAAAACACGTTTCCTCCTCCAACTTGTTCTTCCCAGGTATTTTGATAACAGCAATGAAAAAGCTAATTAATACATATACTAAAAATGTGCAGACTTCTTTTTCTATTATTATCCAAATGACCAGTATAACTACTGTTTCATACCATTTACATTGTGTTAGGTGTTCTAAGTATTAGATATGGTTTAAAGTACATGGGGACAGGAGATGGAGCTCAGTGGCAGGGAACTTGATTAGCAGGCACAAGGCCCTGGGCTGGTTCCCATCTCCTCCAAAGAAATTTTTTAAAAATAAACTATAGAGGAAGATTTGTGGACAGTTTATTTACAAATACTATACCATTTTATATAAGGGACTTGAACATCCAAGGATTTTGGTATCTGTGGTGTTCTTGAAACCAATACTCTCAGATACTAAAGGATGACTATTTTAAAATATATTATAAGACAGGTATGGTGGCACATGCTTTTAATCCCAGTACTTGGGAGGCTGAGACAGGAGGATTGCAGGTTCAAGGTCAGCCTCAGAAATTTAGCAAGACCATTTCAAAATAAAAAACAATTTTTGAAAAAAAGACTGAGGGCGTAGCTTGGATATCGAACACCCCCTGGGTTCAACCCCCAGTAACAAAAAATAAAATAAGATATTATATGTTGTATTTATTACCTATGTGTTATATACATTAAATTTTTATATATTACAAACATATTTGTATTAAATGCTTATATGTCAAGTATTATTATTTAATATGTTTGTTATTTGTTTATATACATTATATATATATGTGTATATATATATATATAAACTTATTTGACCCCTTTATGTGAAGGTAGAGACATAAGTTGTCCTCAGTTAATTAAAGTGCTTGAGAGAAGCAATTGCTCCTAGGACCTGTGGAACTCAATGCAGCTTCCCCTGGACCTCACACCTGAGGGTCGAGCAGCTCACAGAAAAGCAAGTGTCCTCCATGAGAAACAGCCCATGCCTTGTAGAAAGAGAAGATTAAAGAAATGTCACGCAAATCCCGCTGGCCAGGGTTACGAGCTGAGACATGACTAGAAGGGAGATCCCAACCATGGAGGATGAGGCAAGCCATCCAGAGCTTCTGATACAGGGACACATGAAAGAGAAAGCCAAGCCTCTTACCAATGTTGTCCACCACAACATTGGTAAGATATGCACCTGAGCAGGGTGTAATGGTGCACAATTGTAATCCCAGTACTTGGGAGGCTGAGACAGAAAGATCACAGGTTCAAGGCCACTCTCAGCAACTTACTGAAGCCCTGTTTCAAAATAAAAAAACAAAAGGGGACCGAGTGTGGTGGCACACGCTTATAATCCCAGTACTTGGGAGACTGAGACAGGAGGATCCGCGTTCACAGCCAGCTTCAGCTACTTAGGCCCTCCTCAACTTAGTGAGACTCTGTTTCAAAAAAAAAGAATAAAAAATAGGGCTGGGGTATAGCTCAAAGGTAGAATGCCGCTGGGTTCAATCCCCAGTACTGCAAAAGAAAAAAAAAAAAGGGATGAGGGTATAGCTCAGAGGTAGAATGTCTCTGAGTTCAACCCCCAGTACTGTAAAAATAAATAAATAAATAAATAAATAAATAAATAAATAAATAAATAACAAAAGGGCTGGGCATAAAGAAGAACAAATTTATGTTATTTGCAGGGAAATTGATGCAACTGGAAAACATTATGAGATTAGTCAATCACAAAGAGTTAAAAAGTATATGTTCTCCCTGATATGCGAATGCTAGGGAGAAGATGGGGCATAAGAGGGTCTCCAGATGAAAAAGAAGAAACCCTAGATGGGCAAAGAAATTGGTTTAACTGAAAGAGATGGATGGGGGGGAAGCGGGGACACCCTAATGCACATGATGTACTTTCACAAATATATCAAGGTTAATTACTAAACTAAACTTGAGAAGGAGGGAAAGTGAGGGAGAGGGGTGGGAATGGGGGAAGGGGTTAAATGATAAATGTGTACAAATATGCCTTTATCAGCTTGTACCTAACAAAGATGTATGATTACAATGCACCAATTATTATAAAAAATAAATAAATAACAAAAGGGCTGGGGATATAGCTCAAAAGTAGAGTTCCCTGGGTTCAACCCCCAGTACCAAAAAATGCCCCCTGCTGAAAGGGGCTTCCTGTCTGGCTTTTCCATGCCTGCTCTTAGAAAGTCACTGTTCCTGTCCCCAGCAGAGGTGGAATTTCATTCCATGTCTGTGCGAGCGTGCTCCTGATGTGAATGCACAGGCCCCCACAGGGCCTGCGGCCTCCCTCTTCCCCAGGAGCTGGCCCTGCCCTCTGTGCCTCTCTCCCTGCGAAGCCACCATGTCATACCTCCCTCTCCTCCTCAATCTGCAGTCACCTCTGGGAGGAGCATTTTTAAACATCACTGCGGTAATTGACTTTACTTTCATTCAAAATTTGATTGTGCATCTGTACAAAGAATTGCTGGGCAACTCTAAATTTATAGCTTCCATTTGCCTGTAAAAGTGATGAATGTGAACAGGTGCTGAATACACTGGAGCTCAAAGGATGGAAGGAGGGAGGGAGGGATCCTGTGCTAACTTTCTGGAAAGGCCAGCATCTCTTCATTTTGAGATACAGTTCTGTTTTAGTCGTGTTTTCCATTGCAGTGACCAAAATACCTGACACAAACTACATGGGGTTTAGGCTCGTGGTTTCAGAGGTACAGCCCATGGCTGGCCAACTCCAAGGCCAACATCATGGCAGCCCAGCATGTGGCAGAGGACAGCAGCTCGTCCCATGGCAGCCAGGGAGCAGAAAGAGTGACAAGAGGTAGTCAGGAACAGATACAGTCCTCAAGGCCACACCCTCAGTGGCCCATCCCCTCCTGCAGCCACCCCTACCTCCTCACCTTCAAGAAGTCCATTAAAATTATCAGTCCATCAGTGGTTCCATCCACTGACGAGGTTAAAGCATTTATTCAATTATTTTCCCTCTGAACATCTTTGCATTGTCAATCCATGCCTATTCCTGGCGACATTCTATATACAAAACCCTGTCAAGTTCCAAGGAGGGAGGTAGGCACAAATGGCAGAAGCTGCCAGCCCATAGGTTATCAGTCTTCCCTGTGTATCTTTGCTATGAAGCTTTGCACAGTGCAGCCACAAAACATAGGAGGCTGTAAATTTCAACGGATTGAAATTAAATAAAGTAATCATAATAAAAAGTTGAAGTCTCAGTTTGTCACGTCAAGTGCTCATGGCCATATGTGGGTATCAGTCAGCTTTCTGCTACTGTTACAAAACATATGAAGTAATCAACCTGCAGACTCTTGGTTTCAGAGGTCTCAGTCCATGGTTGCTTGGCCCTGTTGCTTTTAGGCCTCTTATGAGGCCATATATCATGGTGAAGAATGTATGGTGGAGCAAATCTACTTATTTCATGACTACCAAGAAGACAAGGAAAAACCAAGAAGGGGCTAGGATCCCAATATCACCTTCAAGGGCACACCCCAGGGAACTAACTTCCTTCTACTAGGCCTTCTAGGTTCCACCACCTCCCAATGCACTGAGGCTAGGGACACACAGGCCTTTGGGGTCATTTAAGATCCAAACTGTATCATGTAACTACCCGCTACCATATTAGAGAATGCATGTTGTAGACATTTTCATCATCACAAAAATTCTGTAGCGCCTATTTCGGTCAACATTCCCATTGCTATGATGCAAACACCTGGCATATGAAACTTAGAAACAAGTTCATTTGCTTACAGAGCTGGAGATTTAGTCCATATACATACAGTCCATTGTACACCGGCTGCCCAGCAGGAATCAGGGCTGCAGGTCCTCACAGTGTGAGGAGAGAGAGACAGCAAAAGGGTCAGAGAGTGGGTTGGAGCCAGACACTGCAGTTAGATGGGGCCAGGACATATACAAACACATTGTACCCAGCCACACCCCCAGCGACCCACCTCCCAACATGGCTGCCTCCAGAGCATGAGACCCAGGGAACATTTTACATCCAAACTATAACAGCGCCTATATAGATTGTATGTTATGTAGGAAGAAAAAACACGAGAAAGCCATTTCAGGTCCCCAGAACTCCTTCTATGGGTAGTGATCTGCTCATACAGTACCCTGGCTTCATTCCAACATGACCAGAACGGGTCAAAAGAAACAGCCTGTCATGTGTATGCCATAGTGGGATATATATATGTGGTCATTGTTCCCACATCCTAGTTCAGAGGTGCTACAACCCTTGAAACACTCTGAGTGATCCGGTGAGGGGAGTGTCTTTTTCCCTTAATAACAAGCCCCTTTCCACTGTACCTGAGTTATGCTGTTGAAGTGACTCTTCAGATCTACTGCCAGAGGAACCACCATGATGTTATAGGATTGGGACACCTCTCCTCTGGGAGGAGAGAGAGGCTGGAAACCAAAGGTCAATGATTGCATCAATCGTGCCTACGTGATGGACTCCCATCAGATTCTAGGCAATGGGCTGTTGAAGGCATCGGGGTGCTGAGAGGGTGGTGCACAGAGAAGGCAGAGGAGCTGGTGAACCTCTTCCTGACACTTTAATCCTATCTATCTCTTCACCTGGCTCTGACTGAACTGTAAATAAACCAGTAACTTGTCTCCTTGACTTCTGTGAGCCATTAAAGCCAATTATTGAACCTGAGAAGGGGGTCAAGAGAATCCCCAATTTGTAGCCAAAACTGGACAAAAGTGTGGGTAACCTGAGGACCTGGCACTTGAGATTGGCATCTAAAATAAGGGGCAGCTTTGTGGGACTGAGCCCTTGATCTGTGGGGCCTGGGCTAACCTCAGATGGTCAGTGTCACAATTGAATCGAATCACTGGACATCCAGTTAGTGTCAGAGCATCAGGACCAATGGAAGTGAGAAAGACTCTCAGTTTGAAATGGAGAAAATATTTGGTGGTTTTCTCTTCCTACAAAAAGGTTGTGGGTGGCGTTTGGGCCGAGCTGTGCCTGGGGTGAGGCCGCCTTTGGTAGTGGGGGAGGGAGGTGTTTCTATTTGTACGTTGTCTGCAGGGCCTGGTGCAATCCTTCAGCCTGAAAGGTCCCATATAAGTGCAAGGTGTTATTGCAAAGTGTTAACAGTTCCAAATGAGCCTTTTCATTTAACTGTGTCAACCTCTGGATTAGCCAGTCTTTACTCAATAACTGGTGGAGTGGGTAGAACTAATGAGCGTTTGTTTGGAATATTTATATGTCTGACCTGAGAATTTTTTTTTTTTTCAGTTTGAGCCGGGAGAAATTTTAAACATTTGCCAAAAACATGTAAAGCATAGAGCCCTATTCCACATTTTCTTTATAGGGAGAATTAAACCCAGAAATGATCATGGCAATAATAATAAATATTTCTCCAGCATCTTTCCTTCAAAACCCTTGAAAATCTGCACATGGATTAGTTTATTTATGCCTACAACATCCCTGGATGTATGTGTTCTGCACAGTCCCCTCTAATCTCTGCGAAGGACTTTTGACCTTCTCCAGCTTCTCCACAGTGTAGCCCAGGTGTCTAGCTTAAACTTGTGTGCTTATCTTGGTAGTGCATCTCCTTAGTGGGAGCCTGAAGACTCCCAGAGCCTTTCAGACATTGCTTCACAGAGACAACCAAGCTCCCCTTAGGAGTGACAACCCAGCACAAGAGACAACTGAATGCTTTGTGGACCAGTCCAAGTTCTCCAGAACCAGAGCATGTACATTCTATTGTATCTTATTAATAGGCATGCATAAATAAAGATGAGATATAGATATAGATATTGAGTTGGTCCTCTATATCCTCAGGTCCCATGTCTACTGTATCTGTGAATTTAACCAATCATGGGTAGAAAATATTTTAGGGAAAATAATTGTGTCTGAAGCAGGTATGATGGCTCATACCTATAATCCCAGTACTTGGGAAGCTGAGACAGGAAGATCGCAGGTTCAAGGTCAGCCTCAGTAACTTAGTGAGGCCCTCAGCAACTTCATGAGACCCTGTTTCAAAATAAAAAATAAAATCGTGTTGGCAGTGTAGCTCAGAGGTAGAATACCCCCTTGGTTCATCCCCAGCACCATAAAAACAAAACAAGTGTGTCTAAACTGGACATGTCCAAACTATGGTTGACATTCTTCCCTACACAATATAGTATAACAACTATTTCCACTGCATTTATATTGTATTATGTATTATAAGTGATCTAGAAGTGATTTTGAGTGTACAGGAGGTTATGCGTAGGTTATAGGCAAATGCGATTTCATTTTATATAAAGGACTTGAGCATCAGTTGATTTGGGTATTCATTCGTGGGGGCAAGGGTTCTTAGAAGTAATCCTCCTTCAATCGCAAGGGACTATTGAGCAAACAAGCTAAAGAGAGACAGAAAAAGAGAGAGAATATAAAAGAATTGGCTCAGCCAGGCATGGTGGTGCGTGCCTATAATTCCAGTACTTGGGAGGCTAAGACAGGAAGGTCACAGGTTGGAGACCAGCCTCAGCAACTTAGTGAGACCCTGTTTCAAAATAAAAAAGACTGAGAGTGTAGCTCAGATGTAGAATACCCCTGGGTTCAATCCACAATACATACATACATACGTACATACATACATTAATTGGCTCATGAGCAACAGGCAAATCTAAATTTGCAGAGCCAGTGTCCCAGCTTGAGCCCAAAGGCTGGGAGCCGCTGCAGAAACCTAAGAGATGAAATCTGAGGGCCTTCAGGCAGAAGAATCCTCTCTGACGTTAGGGAGGGTCACCCTTTTTTTCTATTCAGGCCCTAAACTGGTTAGAGGAGGTCTTCTCCCACATTATGGGAGCAATCTACTTTACTGTCTACTAATTCAAATGTTAATCTCACCCCAAACATCCTCAGAGACATACCCAGAATACATGTGACCAAATATCTGAGCCACCATGGCCCGGTCTAGTGGACACATAAAATGGATCTGCTCCCTGCGGTGCACAGGGCACAGAAGGCTTCTCGGGGGGAACAGGCTAGTTGACCCCTCTCTCCTTTGGCAGAATCCACTTTCCTCAGTCTTTCCTGAAACCCTCAGTCCAGGCCGGTGAAGCCCAGCAGCGAATTTCCACCAGCCCGAGTCTCCCCTTGGAGGGAGGGAGGGACCATGTGCCAACGCTGGGGGGCTCTCAGCACCGTCCGAGCACTGGTCTCTACCTCCAGTCCCTTCTACAGCCACCCCCAGCTGAGATGCGCTTTCAACTGGGGCTCAACGACAAGTCAGGGAGTCTACCTCTTCTGTTCCCTCCGCTTCTCCCCACTGGGGCTTCTGCCGAAGGGAAAGCCACAAGCACCAGGTGCCACCCTGCTCAATGGCGGCAGCGCTCCCCAGCTTAGGACTTCAGGGGTGCTCCCCACGCACTCCCAGGCCCCTCTCCTTGCTGACATTCCACAAGCACCAATCACACGCCAGGCGTGGTTCTCCATGTTCGCCTGCAAAGCCCCGCTCCCCACACTCCTCCCCTGGCCCAAGAAGCAGCGAAGCTTAGGCTGGGGCAAGTTCTGGGCCTGGTGATTCAGAGCAGGACGTGCAGGACATGAAGCAACCCAGGCTGCCCATGCCCACAGCTGTGCGGCCGGGCCCAGCAGGCCCCGGTGCCCAGCACAGGTCACAGGGTGCTCCGTCCCTGGGGAGGGGGACCGGCAGCCCCAGCTCCAGCCCAGGCAGGGCAGTGTGAGGGCCCACAGAAGCTGCACCCTGCCAAGTTCCCAGCGTGGGTGAAAATCCACCGCAGCTTCTCCAGCCAGAAGAGCTAGTGGAGGCCAGACCGGCTGGTGCCTGCACTTCCCGGCTCCAGGGCTCACTGTAGACTCACACCTCTGAGCTCCTGCTCCCAGCTGGAACGGCCCACGCCAGTGGATGTGGGCTGTCTGTGCCAGCCATGTCGTAGGTGAACGTTCTGGAACCTTTACAGAAAAATTCAGTTCTTATAAAATTTCCAGTGTGCTTTTGTTAGCCCCAACGGGAAGATCTGCGCACTCTCAATTCCTCTCACTCGGCACATTCCAGAGGCCAGCAGAACTTTTCCTGGACACTAAAGAGGGACTGCCATGGACAGCCCGTGTCAGGGCCCAGTTCTTACTGAAATGTAACCCCAGGCCAGACAAGGTGGCGCACTCATGTAACCCTAGTACTTGGAAAGCTGAGACAGGAAGGTTGCAGGTTCGAGGCCAGCCTAGCAACTTAGCGAGACCATTTCAAAATAAAAAACCCAATACTTGGGAGGTTGTCACAGGAGGATCACAGGTTTGAGGACAGCCTCAACAAGATAGTGAGACTCTTACCAACCTAGCAAGACCCTGCTTCAAAGACAAAAGAAATAACAAAAAGGGTTGGAGATGTAGTTCGGAGGTAGAGTGCCCCTGAGTTCAATCCCCAGTACCACACACACACACACACACACACACACACACACACACGTAATCGAGGCTGTTCATGATAACAAGGAAAATGAGTTGTAAACCAAACGTAACCAAGGTGAAATCACAGACAAAATGGGGTGCACTGTATGATAGTTTCAAAGGTTAGGGGGGGCATATTGTTTAATTAATTGACATTCCCAGGGGGTATAAATTGGGATGGAAAGAGAGGGAGATGGAGAATGTGCCAGGAGGGAAAGGCTCACAGAACTACCCCCCAGTGAACCCGTGGGGGCTCAGGTCTACCTGACACCCCTCAGAACTCTGGCCGGCCACCACCTATCAGTTCAAGAAAACAGCCGTTGGACCTGAAACACCTGGTTACTTGTGATCTTATGGTACAGTTCATACCTATTTTCTACTGGAGAGGCATGAGATGGATATAATCAACCCAAATAGAAAGGTTGGTCATTCAGCATGGAGCCACTTTCGCATACAGAGAGCAGAATGTTTCAACAGCAGGAATCCAGTAGAGGCCCCACGTCTGGAGTCGGAGCAAACCGAAGCGCCACTGAAGGCAGTCCTGCCCGGCCGTCCTACACGCTCCTTCCGTATCCAGGGCGGGGAGAAACCAGCTCCGATGGGTCCTGCTGGCTCCCTAGTGTGGTGTGAGCACCCCAACCCCAGAGATTTCAACCACCAGTGGTTAGCTTCCTGGCAGCAGAGCTCCTAGATATTTAACCACTGCCCTCCCCCCTGAGCCGGCTCTGGCTGGCCAGCACTGGGCTGGGTCTCAAGCCACACACGACCCGACCCAGGTACACCTTCTCACCACCAGCCACGCTGCCTCCTGGGTCTAACCGCCCCCGTCATCGTGGCTGCCTCTTCATCAGCCTCCCTTTCCGCCCTCATCCCCCGTTCATTCACTTTTTTGTGTGTGTGTGTGGTACTGGGGATTGAACTCAGGGACATTCTACCTCCGAGCTACACCCCCAGCCCTATTTTTTATTCCTTATTTTGAAACAGGGTCTCACTAAGTTGCGGAGGGCCTCACTAAGTAGCTGAAGCTGGCCGCGAATCCAGATCCTCCTGTCTCAGCCTCCCGAATGCTGGGATTACAAGCATGCGCCACCATGCCTGGCTCACTTTTTTATTGCCTTTGTGTGTTTATTGTCTTTATTTTATTTATTTTGTAATTGAACCCAGGGGCAGTCTACCTCCACGCTACACCCCCACCCCTTTTTATTTCTTATTTTGAAACAGGGTCTCACTAAGTAGCTGAGGGTTTCGATAAGTTACTGAGGCTGGCCTTGAACCTGTGATCCTCCTGGCTCAGCTCCCCAAGTACTGAGATGACATATGCCACCATAGCTCAGTTATTTGTTTTTATAACATGAACTAAGTTTCTTCCTGCTTGAAATAGTTATTGATTGTATAATTGTTTAGTGGAAAAGAATTCCAAACTTCTTATGCTAATACCCAGGGCCCCACTCGCTCATGGTAATGGCACCCAGACTGTCCTCCTATTTTGTTCCTTTCACTTTTTTTTTTTTTCCCCCTGGGGATTAAACCCAGGGATGTTCTACCTCCAAGCCACACCCTCAGCTCTTTTCTTTGAAACCCGGGCTTGCTACATTGCTGAAGTTGGCCTTGAACCTGCGATCCTCCTGTCTCAGCCCTAGTAGTTCAAAGGTAGAATGCCCTTGTATTCAAGCCCCAAAGCAAATAAATAAATAAATAAATACAGCAGAATTCAGAGCCCAGCCGCTCTTTGCAGCTAGGGTGCATGCATGGCCAGGAGCCCAGTGAGATTTGCACCCAAGCCTCGGGCCCGTCTCAGCACCCTCCTGCTCCCTCTGCAGCCATGGGGCCCCCTCGTTGCTCCCCAAACACGGCAGGAGGCTCCTGCCTGGGGACACACAGCCTGACGTGTCCTCTGCCCTTGTGTCACCATTCCTTCACACCCCACGCATTTGCCCCTGTGCCGCCTTCTCATTGGGCTCTCCAGGCTCCCCACGCGCCCTCCGCATTCTCCTTCTCCTCTCATCCACACCCTCCACGTGTGCTTCTCTCACTCATTTTGGATCTCTTCCCACCAGAAGGTTCGCCCCCCACGCCCTGTGGTTTTTGTCTGCTCTGTCTACCGACGCGCCCCCAACCCAAGCAGCACCAGATCCCGTGTTGGCTGAAGGCACAGAGCCTGGCGTTGGCCTGAGGCTGACACACAATGCCCGCTCTGTCTGCCTCTCCTTCTGTTGAAGCCTCCCCCATTTTATGGACTGCACAGCGCTCTGTTCTCTAATGGCAGAAATATCAGAGAAATCAACTCCAGCCCATCTGGAGCTCTGCCTTTGCCTCTCTCTCTGGCCCACTTAGAACGGTCTTAGCTACAGCCCAAACACTAGCTGTAGATAAACCCTTGAATCCTGTCATCCAGCTAATTCCTTCAAGTAGAAACAGAAAAGCTGGAATCTGTCCAGATGTGCCTACAACAGAAAGAATTCTCATTCACCTAGAAGCCTGCCATGCGGGCAGAGATCACGACCATCTCGCTCCTTGGCAAAAGGCTGAGTCCCATGCCCGTGTCAGAGATCGGTGGCCTGTCCTAGCATCCTGAGTTGAGAAGGTGGAAACCTACAGGCTTACGTCCCTGCCGCAGGGAATGTTTCCCCTTAGCAAGTGCTCCTTACACGTGAAAATGTGGAACCTGCCACTGAGCTGCTGTCTTTGCTGTAGGAGTCCTAGGGTGCTCCACACCCCCGCAGTAGGCTGCAGTCTCGTTGATGGGCTAGTTTCCACCGCAGCCCCTTCTACACAAAGAAATTCTCATTTTCCACATGAACTTGCCGATTAGTTTCATTACACACAGTAGGCATGAATATTAAAAAGGTGGGCTACTATTTTTATGGTAAAAGGAGAAATGGAGTCAGGAAGTATAAAAGCATCATCAGAGAAACAAATTCAGGCCTTGGTCGGTGCCCTCCATAGGACCCTCGACGGAAGGCCCAGTTCCCCAGCATGCCACCTTTGCTCCAGAAAGACACGTTTCCAAACGCTGGGTCCTTCCAGATGCGACTCCTTCCAGGACTCCCTGCAAGCCACACGTCTCCCACGTGTGCGGCATTAGTTATGGATTCTTTTTCTTTGTGTGTGTGAGTGGTAGTAGGGATTCAACCCAAGCAAGGGCTACACTCTCAGCCCTTTTGATTTTTTTATTTTGAAACAAGGGCTTGCTAAAGTTGCTGAGACTGGTCTCGAACTGGCAATCCTCCTGTCTCAGCCTCCCAAGTACTAGGATTAAAGGCATGCACCACCACGCCGGGCTGCTAGGTCCCTCTGTCCTCAGGCAAGCGGGGCAGGCAGGAACACATTGAAAGCAGTGACACCTGGTGGCTGTAGGTGGTATTAACTTAATGAATAGTTCCGAACCGCCGGAGAGGGGAGGAGGAGGAGGGAAGAGGGAGGATTCAGGGTGCGCGCCACGTGTAGCCTCAGAGGACGAGAAATTGCTTGACTCTGACAGGCTCTCCCTGCGCCTCGCGTTTGCCTTGAGAGCTGAAGCCCTGGTTCAGTTGGGCGTTTTCCTTCAACTCCGGGCCTGCCAAAGAGCTTGGCCGGAGGCAGCGAACCTTCCGCTGAGGCAGGTGGGTGTCTGCTCAGAACCAGTCCGAGGGCTGGGAGCGCACAGGCACCGGCACGTCCGAGACAGCCACACAGGAAGGAATCTGCGCTCATAAAGCAGGCAGAGGATGATTCGCTATCAGTCATCGCGCTGGGGGCGCTTCATTTTTCTCTGATGACAAGCGCTGGGTTTTGTAATGCGGGGGACTCCTCCCTGTGTTGGCCAAAAGTCCCAGAAGCAACCGCTGCTGCCAGGACTCTGGCAAAGATGAGGAGGAGGGAGTCTCTTCACCCTCGACAGAGTCGCAATACTGAATAAAAATGCAGAAGTAGGCCTGGAACTTAAGTGCGAGCTTCAGGCAGCCCACGTCTCCAGTGAGATTCGTAACTTGCGTGTGGCAGAAAGCTAGATCCATTGGCCCAGTTACCAGGAGGCGGAGTCTCCATATCTCTCCATATATATGAGAATATTCATCACATCACTTATAAATCAAACAATGTGATAATATAACGATTATGTAACAATATAATTCAAAAAATGTAGAAAAGTTTTTTCACTGCCAGCTCACAGATGTGTCTCCTGCATATTTGGCATATCAAAATCAGAGTGAACATCGTGCGGGGCTCTGGAAATCCTGCATACGCACACAGTGCAGCAGTGCCACGGCTTACATCTGCATCTACGAGCCGGCTCTATCAGTGCTTGAATACAGAGGTGTCCTGTTCCTTGACCTTGGTCTCCTCTCTTTCTTTCTCTTCATACTTGTGTTGGTGTGTTGTAATGATACACCATCGTGAGATTCAAACTGATACAAACACACATGCACACAGCACTTGGACTGTTCCCCTCTGCACCCTGCCTCAGTTCCGGCTCCTCTGTACCCATAAATGTTAGTGAAATTGGGAGTGATTCCTTCATATACAGCATTGTTTGAACTGTTCCCTTCCTCAAGCCTCATTTTTCCCCTTCCCAAATTATCTTTTAAATCATTATGAAACTTACTACGGACCCATGAGTCTCAGTAACAAGCATACCAGTAACAAACACATCAAACTATTTCATAATACAATGGTAAGAATCTGTCTTTAAGAGAGAAAGAAGACAAAACTCAGGCGCACCTGCCTGAGGACAAGACCAACAAAGGGTTTCCATTTAGAGAAAAAGAGGAAACTCCATCGGTCTCACGGAGCTCAGCCACCCAGTGCTGAGGACAACCCGGTGGGAACAGCCCTGTGGGTCGTGAGTGCTGGCACACTCACCCAGCCAGCAGCAGGGTGCCCTTCGCTGCCGTGGACAGCCTGGGAGCCCAGGAGGATGAGCAGGGCCACGGAGCCCGGAGAGAGAGCAGCTGGAGCAGGCGCACCTACTGGAACCATTATCACCTTGATCGAAGTAATTAAGAAATACCTCCAATTAACAGGGAGGATTCCTGTGTCACAATAGTGCGCGGTGGAGGCCGCCCCTCCCCTACTCGGCTGCTGACCACCGAAAGAAGCTCTGGGCTAAGGAATAGCCACGTGTGTGTTCCCTTTGATGAAGAAACAGCAGGGGTGTCTCAGAACACAGGAGTATGAACCATCTCAGAGGAACAGACAACGGAGTTTGAGGAAAGTCCCAAGGGTAGACCCCAGGAGGGCCTCACCACTCAGTGTCTCCTTAGTCAGAAGACTAAGCCACCCTTTCTCACAGTCCGCAATCACACAACCACACACACACACACACACACACACACACACACACACACACGTCCTGGAACACCAGCTCAGAAATGACTCAGAAGAAAGATTTGCCACCCGTGAGTCACCGGCCCAGTCCTGCAGCCCTGGTTTTCCTGGGAGGTCTTCCTCACAGACGCTGGCCCGGGCCTGGCCCTGGATGCCTAATGAGCTCGTATCCCAGGGCGGGATGGAGGTCATCTCCCCAGGCTCCGGCTGCAGCCCTGGCGGCCCCCCGTGCTCCCACCCACGGGGTGTTGGACTCTGGGTTCTGCTCTCGCTCGGCACTCTGCCTCGATAGCCCCTTTTCTTCCTTCCACCAGGGAAAACTCCTCCCCCACCAGGACCCTCCACCGCACCGTGCCGTCAGCAGCTCACACGGAGGCTCTGGCTGCCGGGTCGGCTGCCCACAGGCTGTGGGGTCTTAAAGGCCGGGGTCTCGTGTAGCTCTGCCTGGATGACCCTTCTCGTCCTCCCAATGGGAAAAGCTGGAGACACTGAGCTGTTTCGATAGCCAGAGCACACAGCACACCCCTTCGGAAGGGGGAGATGGACGCTCTCACACCCTTGGCGGGTTTGTGCATTAGTACAACCACTGTGGAGACGAGTGCGGAGGTCCCTCAAAACACTAGGGATGGAACCACCAGCTGACCCGCCAGACCACTCCTCTGTATTTTCCCAAGCGAATTAAAGTCGGAATGCTATAGCGATCATGCATACCCAGGTTTATTGCAGAGCAATTCCTAAGAGCCAAATTATGGAACCAGTCTAGGTATCTATCATCAGATGAGTGGATAAAAAATTGTGGTCTATACACACAATGGAGCTTTACTCAGCCATAAAAAAAAAAAAAAAAAAGTCTTGCCATATGCAGGAAAATGAGTGGAAACTAGAGAATATTATGCTAAGTGAGATCAGCCAGAATCAGAAAGTTAAGAGTCATAAGCTGTAGCTGTCACGCATACACTTCCACTGGAGAGAAAATAGGAGACAAAGAGACCTCAGGTAATGAGGAGAGAGCCCGATAGAAAAATGGAAGGGGGCTGGGGAAGGGGAAGGAGAGGGCGGGAAGAGTAGGCCCGAGGAAGGGAACGGTTCAAATAATGTTATGTCCACATACAGCGAATCTCACCAACGTGTTGGGGGAGGGGAGGGAGGGCGCGTGGGATCCAGAGGGAAACACACCGAGAGACGCACGCTTCTCTGCTTGGATACTTGGGCTCTCACTATGAGGTATAGTTACAATTCACCGATAAAAGTATAAAAAAGGGTGGGGAGAAAAAGCTTCAATACTCCTTGGCCAAAAACGCCCTAACCAAATCAGAGGCCCCTCTCAAAGACAAACTACTTCATTCAGTGAAATGAGAGCTGTTCACAGCCTCTGCTCCAGGGGTCACACAGGCTGGTTCTGGACACAGTCTGGCTACTATCTCCCCAAACACCGGCAGGCAGGGGCCTCCCAAGCCATGCCCAGAATCCAGCCCTCTGCAGGACAAGGGGGCTGCAGGCATAGACAGGACCATTTCTGTGTCTCTGGCCCTATCCTAGGTGGCAAGGAGACAGCAGGAAATGGAGCAGCCCCAGCTCAGACAGTGCATGCTCCCCCTGGGGAGGCCAACAATGAACGGCATAGTGATGGAAAGGAATCTGAGTCCAGACAGGCTATCTGAACACAGCTCAGGGGCCTGGCTGTTCCCCACTGAGGTCAGATCTCTAGGATGTCCTCCCGGTCACACCAGTGACCCGAGAGACTTGAAGGAGTGAGGTCTGGGGCAAGAACAATTCCAGGCAGAGGGCGCAGCAACACAACACCTCAAGGCGAATGAATCCAGTGAGTGGAGAAGCACCAAAATGCCACGTGAGCTGGGCCCTGTGGCAGGCACCTGTAATCCCAGTACTCAAGAGGCTGACCTAGGAAGATCACAGGTTCAAGGCCGGCCGTGCAACTTGGAGAGACCCTCAGCAACTTAGTGAGACCTTGTTTCAAAATAAAAAGGCCTGAGGAAAAATGTCCCTGAGCTCAATCCCCAATACCAAAAAACAAAAACAAAAAACCCTACAAGAGCTGTGTGCCTGAGGTAAAGAAACAAGGGGAGCTGAGGTGGGGTCCTCCCAGCGACTCCTCTCTCCCTTGACTGTGACGCAGCACCCGACCGCAGGGCAGGCGTGGCCAGTGCCATTCCCTTCCGCTGAGCCTCCTGGGCTCCCCTGCGGAGGCACACAGGGCCCCGGCATCACGCACTTCCAGCCCTCACCTGCAAAACCGAAGGGGAAGCATTTGCTCCAGGTTGCTGACCTAGAGTATGCGACAGGTGAACAAGCAAGGAACAGCCTCGGGGCACGTTGTCCTTGGCCATTCAGTCTGAAGCCACTCTGCTGAGGGGACCGTGGCGTGTCAGCAGAGGCCTAGTCACCGTCCTCCGCCCAGCTCGAGGGCCGGGAGGCAGTCTGCGGCATCTTGCCCTTCTGGAGTCCCCCGGGTGCTTCGGGGTCCTTCTGGACTTGACGTGGTGTGTTCGGTAAGCGCGTGTCACTAATCTCTGCACACGTTTATCCTTCTCTTCAGCCCCAGGTTAGTGTGAACTGCAGCTGCTGCGAGACAGGAAGGGAAGCTGCAAAGGCAAGAAACCCCCTGGCAGCCCCTGGCTGATGCGAGCTCAGGAAGTTCTGCCGCTCTGGCTTTCCCCCAGCCAAGGCCAGACTGCACCCCACGGGGGGAAAATACAGGCTTTGGAAGTGCCCAAATCTCCTGGAATTTTCCAATATCAAAAGTACAACTTGGAGCCAGGTGTGGTGCACGCCTGCAATCCCAGTACTTGGGAAGCTGAGACAGGAGGATCACAGGTTCAAGGCCAGAGCATAGTAACTTAGTGAGACCCTGTTTCAAAACAAAAAATAAAAAGCACTGGGGTGTAGCTCAGAGGTAGAATGCCCGTGGGTTCAATCTCCAGCACCACAAAAACAAAAACAGTTCAACTTGGGTAATCAGGAATCGCTGAGAATAATCTCTCAACCAATGCCTTCCTTCCTGGCTTTGGCTGAGGGCGGAATATGTGCATGCCTACATCCACACACATGCATATAGATATTCATTCTACGTGTCCATGCCTATATGTAAATGCTTATGTGTGCATATATGTGTGTATGCATATTTTTTACTTTTTTATTTTTTTCTAATTTTATTTTTTTTAATTGGTGCATTGTAATCATACATCTTTGTAAGGTAGAAGCTGATAAAGGCATACATGCACACATTTCTCATTTAGCCCTTCCCCAATTCCCGCCCCACTCCCTCGCCCTCCCTCCTTCTCAACTTCAGTTTGGTGATCGATATGTTCTTGAAAGTACATCTGCATGCATATTTTTTAATTCCTCGAGTGCTCACATACATCTGAACCATTTTGCAACCTGACACAACTTTCATCTCTCAGCACTCCCATTCCACCTCCACTGCTCTACACACACGTACATGTACAGGCATGCATGCATCCGTGTGCACATATATACGCATGTACGCACATGCAGCGGCATGCACACCTCCGTCCATCAGCATGCTGGGCCTTCCCTGGGCAGAGTCCGTTTGTCTGGCTCTTTTCCATCCTCCTCCTGTCCCTCTAAATTCACCAGATCCATTCCCTCACACCTTCCTATGTGCGGCTAATGTAATAAACTAACTTATGATAAAATGCCAATAATTTCACTTGTTCCAAACAAATTGGTATGTGTCAAAAGGGCCCAAAGCTTGAACTGAAAGTCCTAAACACAGTGGGACTCCGGGCCTCAAGGAGGCCTTTGGGAGCAGGATGCTCGGAGATGTTCCTGGCGTCCCAGGTGCGGCGGCTGGGGGCTGCAGCCAGGAGGGCCTGTAGAAGCCTGACCCAGGCTGCCCTATAAAACTTAATCCACTCCACAACTAGAAGCGGGTGTGAAACCAAAATGGAGCAGGAGCCCTCGGCACCTTTATTTCACCCGTGCTGGCGCTCCAAGGAGCATGCGCACTTCACACCTCCCACTAATCCAGCTTTAGGAGGAAAGAAAGAAGACTTCCCTCAAGTGGAAAAACCTACCTGTGGCCATAATGATTTAGGAGGTGCCAGTCTAACCTGAAATAATAAATACTGTTATGATGTCACTGTCTCACCGCTCGTTTTCAGAGTCTCTGGGCCTTTCTTCCAAAAACATGAGCTTATGAATAGGACTCTGTGGTGCCTGACATGTTGTTTATGGGTCAGCGCCGCCGTGGTGCCTGGGCTGGGGGAGAGAGGCTTTACCAGACCCTCTCCGGCACGTCTCGAAATAGTCCGTTGGCCCTCCTGCCACTGCACTAACCCAAGCCAGACTTCCCAGAGCTAAATCTAGAGCACCAGGAGCCACGTGTGGACTGCTCTAGAGTCCGCCTGCCTCCCTGTGCAGTCTGGAGAAAAAGCTCCCTCTGTCCCTGGGACAAGGATCCCAAAGTAGGGGAACCTACGACAAGGGTTGAGGCACAGCAGAGATGCAGGCACGTGCAGCCCGACTTAGAATCTTCTAATCTGTTCTCATCTCCATTTTTCTGAATGTTGTACCCTTAGGAGCCTGGTTATGTGCCACAGAAAGTAGCTGGGAATAAAATATAGAAGCCAAATTTCTGTTATACAACTTCTACTTTCAGAGAGACAAAAATAAGAGGAGCGGGAACTGTCAGAAATTGTTGGAGGAAGAGGAGGGGGGGGGAAATCTCAGCAAAAAATCAACTAGCTCATGATTGGTACACAAGAGGAAACAACCAGCTCCTGGTGGCCGCATTGATCGAGGTGAACCACACGTAGCGTGTTAAAAGTCTGGGAGAGTGGTCACATCTTTCTTCACCGATTCATGAAGGGGAAGAGTGCCTGGCACTGCACAGGAAACGGGGTTGCTCCTTAAGACACGTCTGAAGAATACGTCATCCTCCTCAGCCAGCCCAGCCCCTCAGGAGTCTTCAGGAGAGCGAGTGGTGGAAGTGGTAAAGCACCAGTATGCTCACGGCTGTGGGTTCAATCTCAACACACACACATGTGCACGCACACACGCATGCATGCACAGAGTTTTGGAGAAGAAACCCCAGTGGCCCAGTGGCCCCTGCCCCTTTGGCTGCCTAAGCCCTCGGGGAGCTCTTTACAGAGACCAGCTCCCCTGCACCTTCCTATGATGCAGTCTCTTTTTTCCCAGATTTATTGAGGTGTTACTGACAAAAAGTATAGATATTTAAGGAATGCAACCCAATTATTTGATATACATTTACATTTTGAAATGATGACCACAATCAAGTTAGGAACACATTCCCACCATACGTGTGTGTGTGTACATGCGTGTGTGTGTGTGTGCGTACATGCGTGTGTGTGTGTACATGCATCTGTGTGTGTGTGTGTGTGTGTGTGTGTGTGCCTGCGCATGCGCGCACATTACTAGAGACTGAACCCAGGGGTGTTCTGCCTCTGAGCTACCCCACCCCAGCACTTTTTATTTTTTATTTTGAACCAGGGACTCATTAAGTTACCCCTTACTGGCCTTGACCCTGCAACCTCAGCCTCCCAAGTGCTAGGATTATTGGATTGTGCCACCAGGCCCAGCACCTTGCATATTTTGAGTATTAACCCCTTATTTGGACAAGGTTTGCAAATATTTCCCCATTCTGTAGGTTTTCCCTTCATTTTATTAATCCTTTCTTTGGCTGTACAAAAGCTTTACAGTTTGAGGTGACCCTACTTGTTTATTTTTGCCTTTACTGCCTGCGCCTTTGATGTCAGATCCAAAAAATCACTTCCCAGACCAAAGGCAAAGAGATTTTTCCCTCTGTTTTCTTGTTGGAGTTTTGCAGTTTCAAGTCTTAGAGTTTAGTCTTTAACCTATTTCAAGGCATTTCATGTGTGGGACAAGTTAAGGATCCGATTCCATTCTTTCGCAAGTGCATATCCATTATTCTCAGCAGCGTTCACTGAAGACACTGTCCTTTCCCCATTACGTGTCAGTGGTGTCCTTGTCAGAGATTAGATGGCCATATCTGTGGAAATCCCTCTGGACTCTCTTCTGTTCCTTTAGTCTGTGCCAGTGCCGTGCTATTAAGATTGCCATCGTAGTATAGTTTGGAATCCAGAATTGTGATACCTCCAGCTTTGTTCTTCTTACTCAAGATTGCTGTGCCTTCAGGGTCTTTGGTGGTTCTATACATACTTTAGTACTCTTTTTCTATTTCTGTGAAAAAATGACACTGGAAATTTGACAAGGACTGCGTCGAATCTGTAGATCCCCTTGGGTATTCAAGACATTTTCACAGTATTAGTTCTTCCAATCCATTAACATGGGTTTTATTTATGGCATCATTTTCAATTTCTTTCACCAGTGTTTTATAGTTTTTAGTGGACATATCTTTGCACCTCTTTGGTTAAATTTTTTCCTAACTACTTTGTTCTTTTCCGTGCTATTGTAATTGGAACTGTTTTCTTGGTTTCTTTCTAGACCATCATCCTGATCCGCAGGCTGAGCCAAGGTGGGCTGTTCTGAGAGGAATGGATGGGCAGGACTCCTCCCGGGTGCCTTTGGCTTGGCAGATGGTTCTGGTGATGAGATCAAGGCTAAAGAGGGCTGAAGCCAAGTCCACAGGGATATGCGCTTGTTTCTGTAGCCAGCACCACACTTGGAAGGCCTGCAACCTGGGTGCAAATCTGACTGTCAAAGAGGCCTTCCTTAGTCTTGGGCTCCACCAGAGCTTTGCAGCCTCCTTTCTGGATCCCAAAGCTCCCACAGCAGCAATTAATTCCTGGGTGGCTGCCAAATTATCCATGCTATTGGAGGGGGTGCATTTTAGGGACCTCTCCCCCCTACCTTGCAAATGCCACCACTTTCCTGTGATTTATACTTAACTCTGCCCATCATTGAGCACCCCAAGGATTGTGGAGCCTCAATACTCTTCTTTGTGGCCAGGCTGCCCAATCCCTGTCTGCCAGCCTCACCCCAGTTCCAAGATTGAAATTATCCAGTTTTATCTGCCCTGTCTCAGGTGTTCTCTTGCATAAATTAAATAATAAACAATATGCTACCAGCTTCTGCATTGGCCTCCTTAATGGATCTGCACGTGCCTCAGAAAGCTCTACAGCAGATATTCACGATTGAATCAATGCATCATCTAAAGTATTTCTTTAAAATGGAGACATTCAGTCTTTGTTTAAAAAAATATCTCTTGAGTCATAATGCTGTATGAGAAAATTAGATCTGGCTCACATCACTTCCTCTTTAAGAGCATCATCTGCCTTATGAAATGACTGCATTTAAAAAATAGTCTTGTGCTCATTCTTCTACCATTTACATTTGGGGGGTGGATACTGGGGATTGAATCTAGAAGTATTCTACACCTGAGCTATACCTTCAGCCTTTTTTTTTTCCCTTTTGAAACAGGGTCTCACTAAATTGCTAAGGCTGGCCTTGAAACCTGTGATCCTCCTGTCTCAGCCTCCCAAGTGTTGGGATTACAGGCATGTAACTGGCTCTGTCATTCACATTCTCTAAGGTATTTCTAAGAAAGCTATCTATTATGAGAAGTAAAATAATAATAATAATAATAATAATAATAATAAAATAATTAAAATTGATTGTGAAATGATGAAGACACAAATAAAAAGACCACTTTTTCACATCCACTGATCCTGTCACTTCACGGTAGAAATAAAAAGCCATTCCTTTTATATGTCTATTAAAAATAGAGCCTGGTGTGGTGGCACACGCCGGCAATCCCAGTACTTGAGAGGCTGAGACAGGAGGATCACAGGTTCAAGGCCACCTCGGCAACTTAGTGAGGCCCTCTGCAAACTAGTGAGACCGTTTCAAAATAAAGAATAAAATAGGACTGGGGGTATAGCTCAGAGGTAGAATGCCCCTGAGTTCAATCCCCAGTACCGCAAAAAAAATTAATTTAAAAAATTTTTATTGGTGCATTGGATTTGTACCTGATAAGGAAGATTGATGACAATACATTCATATATGCAAATAACATTATTTGATCTATTTCCGTCTCTGTACCTCCCTTCCCCCTCTCCTCTTTCCTCCCCCGACCCTCTTCCACTACTCCACTAGTCTCTCTCCTAATTTTTATGAGGTCTCTTTTCTTTCAGTTTTTCTCTCTAGCTTCCACACATGAGAGAACACAGGTGGCCCTTGATTTTCTGAATCTGGCAGATCTCACTTAGCAAGATGTTCTCAGCATCTCATTTCTTCATAATATACAAGGCATAAGGGAAAGACAGAATTCTAGAGATCCAAAGGCAAATCTTTTACTATACTCAGGAATTCTCCTTCCACAAGAGCCAGTGCTATACAATTTAGGTAACTGTTTATTTAGAAAATATTTCTTTCAACTATTCTGGGGTTTGGAATGCATATTTCCTGATGTCCTCCTGCCTTGGGGGTTCCCTTGGGAAATGTAATATTTTTTACCTTTGAGGCCCTGAAACCAACTTAAATGATGCCACTGTTTTCTGTTCTATATGTTTCCCTGTATATTATATCCCATAACTGTAAATGGTTTTGTGAGAGGTACTGGGGATTGAACCCAGGGACATTCTACCTCTGAGCTATACCACCAGTTCTATTTTATTGTTTTGTTTTGTTTTGAAACAGAGTATCACTAAGTTACAGAGGGCCTCACTAAGTTGCTGAGGTTAGCCATGAACCAGTGATCCTCCTGTCTCAGTCTCCCAAATACTGGGAATACAAGTGTGTGCCACCACACCCAGGTTATAAATGGGTTTTATCTGTAGTATGCTCCATCAGTATGTAACGCAAGGAAATCTAGCCTATATCTAATTAATTGCTCTGGGCTCCCCCTGCTGGCAAGTGAAATGCCAAAATCCCACAAGGAGCACCCCGGGTGTGAATTTTAACAAGAAATTTTTCATGCAAATGAACCAAATGCAAAATCATCGACACTGGTCCCCTCTCTCTGGCTTTCAGGCCTTAGACATGTGACTTGGCTCCACCACACAGTCCTGCCATGACATGCCCTCCCCACAGATCCAAAGCAGTATCACTATTTGGGCATGAACTGGAATCCCCAAAATGGCAAACCAAAATTAACCTGTCTCTTGATCAACTAATTGTCTCAGGCATTCACCCTAGGGACAGAAAGCTGACTGACCTAGCCTGTGTCACACAGAGGTGAGCAGCAGACAGGAGACTCCGGGGTCAGAGGAGGCACGGACTTGATGGCTCCAGCACTGTGATAGCGTGAGCACCTTCACACACCTGGCAGTCCCTGCCCTGCGTCCCACAGGGCTCATGTGAGAAGCTAAGTGCATGTTCTACACACAGAGCTGAGGAAGGCCGAGCTTGTAAAATCCACTGTTGTTGCAGCAAGCAATAAGTAAGCGCACACTGTATCTCAAGGGAGAGCTTGCTTCTGTCCCTCATGGCTGCTGGCTGCAAGTGACCCTGAGCAGTGGCCCAGCTGAAGTCCCATCAGGGCTTTGAATTCTTGGCACATCCTGGCAAGACCTAGAGATCCATGGGGAACTTTCCCCACAAATACTTAATGATTATTATTGCTAATAATTTAAAGTTTCAAATCCATTAGTCATCATAGAATTTCCTTCTTCTTGATGTTTATAGCTGATTGTTTATAGTTTCTACCAAACTGTTGGTTGAAACTATTTCTCTCTATTGAATTAAAACATTACTGCATTTTATTAGGCAGGAGTTGATCCACTTGGTCAAATTGCAAATGAGGACTAATATTTCACAGAGCTTGGAGTTTTTAAAAACTAAAATCACCCTGATGCGAGGTTCCTTGTTTATACATGAATACTTTCCAGAGATTCTTTTGAAATACTCAGGGATACAGAATTTTAACTAGGATAGAGTATTACAGAATGGCAGGAATCCACAGATAAGCCCTTAAACTTACAGCATCACAGAACTTAAAGCCTTAGGGTTAGACAGAAACCAATTATAATATTTTGACAGCTGGCTTTTATGTTCTTATTTTAGCATTAGCCAAAACTCTTGTGCCACCACAGTGGAACAGCTTTAAACCAAGAAGTGCTCAAGTTTCCATGATCGCTACAAACATTTCTGCCTGCATTTCTGGAACACTTGACTATCTTCATAATGTTTCCTCATACCTTCCCTCATTTGTACCTCACTTTTACCATGAAGCTCTGGTAGAAAGATATGGCTGCCTCCCTTTCATCGCCAATGGAAGTTCAAAGCAGATGGGTCCGTTCTGAAGCACGCTGCCAATCACTAAAGCGCCAGGGTGGCACCTGTGCCCTGCAGCTGTTCTCAGCACATCTCGAGGCCTCCCTGTCTCCTCACTCCATCCCTGAGAGGGCGTAGACAGCCAGTCACAGAGGACCTCACTCTGACTTACTTAAGCTATGGGAAGTGGATACGCTCTCCCAACTGACTGGAGAAGTGCAGGGGAGAGAGCCAGGCCTCTGCAGAGGGCCAGGGCCGAGGCCACACTGCCTGGGGCCTGCCACCTCCAGGCGTCTGCCCTCCCCCAGAGTGACTTGCTGCCTACCCCCTTCCACACCCAACACCTGCCCACCTGTCACTCATATTCAAGACATGACGCCTTTCTCTCAACCATCAAAGACCCTTCCTGAGCATCCTTCTAATTGGACCAAAGAAAGAAAATCACTTCAGAAGGGGCTGGCAGAGATGTCCCCACAGCCATAACACCAAAACTTCCAGAAAGTGTGCACATTGCAGTGCTCCATGCAGGACACCCTCGCTGGAGAACCTGTTTTATTTTTTATTCTTTCATTGGTGTGTTTAGTCTCACATCACAATGTAGCTCATGGTGATGACACAACACACATTTCCTCTGAGGCTATGTAGAAATGCAGTGTTTGGAATGAACTATCTAATTTATTACTCACAACCTAACAACAACTAGGACATTTCTTTTACAAAAAGGAAACAGTCTTAGGAAGATTAAAAGTCTTAGGAAGAGAGGCTGGACCTGGAGCTCACACATATGCTGTATACACCAGGCCGTTTCCCACGAGAAAGGGAAAAACAAGAGGCCCTCTCAGAGGCTCACAGCACACATTAGGTAAGAATATTCTGAGTCCGGCACAGTGACATACACCTGGAACCCCAGTACTGGGAAGGCTGAGACAGGAGGATCACAGGTTCAAAGCCAGTATCAGCAACTTAGGCAAACCCTGTATCCAAATTTAAAAAAAAAAAAAAAATTGGCCTGAGAGTATAGCTCAGAGGTAGAGGTAGAATGCTCCTGGGTTCAATCCCCAGCACCACACACACACACACACACACACACACACACACACACACACACACCACTTAGAGTACAACTTAGAGGTAGAATACCCTAGGTTGGATCCCAATACTGAAAAAAAAAAACCTGACATTTCCCAAACTCACATTGCTACAGAACTTCTCTCGTTTATCACCTCCAGGTTCATACTTACCAAAGTCCATCCGTTTGTCTACAATGAGACCTCTGTCATAGGATTGCACAATAAGATTTATGCTAAGTAAGCTCCTCTTCCTCGGAGAACCTTTGTTTGCATTTCAAATACTTTTGTCAGTATACTACATGATAGTGAGATTCAAAGTGGTTTGTTCATACATGCGCAGAGCACTTGGGGTGCTCCCCTCCACATCCCAGCCCGCTCCCCACCCCTGCCTCCCCATAACACGTTAGTGAGATTGGTGGTGACACTTTCAGTGAATGGGCATGACACTATTTGAACTGTCCGTTCCTCAAGCCTCATCATTCTGCTCCCTATCCTTCCCCCAAACCCCCTTTACTGTGATTCCAGTCTCTCTCCTCATTCCGCTGGAGTCCCTTTTCTTTCCTATTTTCTCTCTAGCTTCCATCTACGAGAGAAAACATATGACCCTTGGCTTTCTGTGACTCACTGATCTCACTTAGCTTACTCCTCTCTAGTTTTGTCCATTTACCTGAAAATGACGGAATTTTGTTCTTCATGGCTGAGTAAAGTTCCACTGTGTGTATATACAACATTTTCGTCATTCATTCAGCTGTTGACATGTTGGTTCCATAATTTGGCTATTGTGAATTGTGCTGCTATAAACATACATATGCATATTTTACTATAGTAGTCTAATTTCAATTCTTTGGGGAAAATACCAAAAAGTAGTGTGGCTGGGTCATATGGGGTTCCATTTCTAGTCTTTTAAGGACCTCCATACTGCTCTCCATAGTGGGTATACTAATTTACACTCCTACCAGCAGTGTGTGAGAGTTACTTTTTCTGCACATCTTTGCCAGCATTTATTGTGTGTACTCTTGATGACTGCCCTTCTGAGGGCAAGTTCCACAAGGCTCAGATCCCACTGTGTTGCCATCTTTTTTTTTTTTTTCTTTTTTTTTTTTTTTGCAGTACCAGGGATTGAACTCAGGGGCATTCTACGTCCGAGCTACACCCCCAGCCATATTTTTTATTCTTTATTTTGAAACCGAGTCTCACTCAGTTGCAGAGTGCCTCGCTAGGTAGCTGAGGCTGGCCGCAAACCCAGATCCTCTGGTCTCAGCCTCCCGAATGCTGGGATTACAAGCGTGCGCCACCACGCCCGGCGCCGTGTTGCCATCTTATACTGTCACTGACTTACCAAACAGCTGTCATGAGCAGGAGCTGTATGTGGAGGCCGGCAGCACTGGTTCCTCATCTGACATCCCTTCTACTTCTAGTGCATTTCTAAGCAAGCGTGTCTGGGCCCTGAACAAGATAAAAGGATCCATAATACACACACACACACACACACACACACACACACACACACACATAAAAAGTGGCACCGACACTTCCAATCCCATGCTTTTAAAGAATTACACAGGCATGCTCACTTAGCTGTCATAAACCAGAAAACAGTTTGTCCTTGCAGGAATTTCCTGGGAAGAGAGAAGAGCAGGTCCCACTAGTAACGAGGCATCTCTGGGCTCAGTGGCCCCCTCTCCTCTGCCCTGATTTCATTTCTCTGACCTTCCCATGATTCACACGACAGAGCCCTCTCCTGCCATGCTCCGGACTTGATTTCTGAGACTCTGACCCGGCAGTCTGTCTTCATTGCCTGGTGTTTTGAGGGTGTCTTGCCCACGAGGTCAATCCTCAGTTGACTGGCTATGGTTTTTCTAGGCCATGACTGCCCTGCTCTGATTCCCAGGCTGCCTGTTTCTCACAGTACACCCCCAGGAAGGGGTTGTTTGGAATCAAAAGAAGTAGGAAGAGCCCTTGTGCCCAAGCTACTTGGGGCTGAGGTGGGTAATGTGCCTCCCTCAAGCCAGGGGTGGAGGTAGTGAGGCTTTGCTGTCTCCTCCCACCCCAGCCTCTGCCATCTTGCCATGGTTACAAAGTGTTCACAGGCACCATCTTTGTTCTCGTTTTCCTCTGCCTCGCCAAGTTTGCCCATTGGCATTCCCACTATCCCCTCCAGCAGATGCTATTGAGATCCCAATTTTTTTTTTCTTCTTCTGAGTATGGAAAGAAAGTCTTGACAAAATATTCCACGAGCGACTTATGGCGCCTGAACAGAAAGCTCTCAGTTCCGCTGTGACCCAGAGTCTCGTGCTGAAGGACACAGCCTCACTGTTACTCACTGTCCTGGGGAGGTGATTCCTTGTGTCGGAGAGTCTGTTCTTCTCAGAATGTGTCAGATTACCCTGCTCATTCCAGACCAGGAGCCAAGGGGCCTTCATGCAAGGCTGCCTCTCATCTCTAACTTCTTCAGCAGGAGAACACAAGTAACACCATCCACCAAACAATGTAACATGAAAATGAGTATCATCTCTCTGCCATGCACAAGGAGGGAGGCAGGGAGGGAAAGGGGAGAGATGGGGAAGGTGCCTCTCAGAATGTAGCACTAGAAAATCTCATTATCAAGTGCAATTGCAATGCAAATAATGCTGTCCCTGCCTTCCAGGGCCTCATTACTGCTCCCTCAGCCATTCCCAAATACCATGCATCCATCCTCATCCCGAGATACTAGACCCCAAGTCATAGGAGAGGAGTTTGGGAACAGGGAACCCAACATTTTTTATGAAATACTTCAGGACCAGCATAGAATTGGGATTCTGGACAGTTATTCCTTCTGCTCTGCTGTGCAGTGCTGCCTGAAATCTGCTGGCTTCACAGCCATTCTAACAGTAGGTCCAGACCTCAGTCACTCAGGACATTCTCTTAGTGCTGTGTACATGTGTGCTACATCACTTGCAGCCTCGCTGCAATGTATAATTACATTGCACCAATAAAAGTATATTTTAAAAATAGATCCAGCCGGGCGTGGTGGCACACGCTGTAATCCCAGCATTCGGGAGGCTGAGACCGGAGGATCCGGGTTCGAGGCCAGCCTCAGCTACCTAGTGAGGCACTCTGCAACTTAGTGAAACTCGGTTTCAAAATAAAGAATAAAAAATAGGGCTGGGGGTATAGCTCGGAGGTAGAATGCCCCTGAGTTCAATCCCCAGTACTGCAAAAAATAAAATAAAATAAAATAATAGATCCACTTTTTATTGTTCTCCCTGTAGTCCCATGCAGACTTTGCCCCCCCCCCCCTGTTTCTCTAGGTATCAGGACCCTGGGGTTGGTGACATTTGCAAAACAAGGCAGTCGCTCGCGTGGGACCTGGCCAGTCTCCAGTGGATGTGTCTGATGGCAAGTGGCTCATTTCCTGTGACACAGCCATGCTCTGATGTCACCTTTTCCTCAGTGTCTGCTCTGCTCCCTGGGAGTCCCCGCCTACCTACAGCTGAGAATTAACTTCTTAAATCTGTGTCCACAGAAGTCATTATGATCAAATAGCCAACAGCTGGAATGGTCCGGGAACATTTTTGTTGGTAAAACCACAGAGAGACACCTCCAGGAGCCTTGGGAGTTGAAATTATTGTCTTGCCTCTCAGAGCAGAACCATGTTTGGTGCTGCATCTGAAGGAGGCATGAAAGGGCAAATGGTCTGAATCTGTGTGCCTGCATCAGAGCCAATTGCGATTCACCTGAAACATTACCCACTTTCCTCAAAACCCTTTTAAGCAGCTAGGTATTGACCCTTGTTATATTTCTCTGTTGCTACCTAGAATTTGCTTATATGATGGTCAAACCTACCTGAATTGACCCGATACCTAGTGTATCATGTCAATGAGGGAGTAGTTAAGAGAAGAGGTTCTAGAAGCACTCCTGAGTTTGAGTCCTTCTGTTGCCTTTGCGTGGTGTGATCTGCTACAAAGTGACTGAGCCCCCACTAAGCCTCAGTTTCCTCCTGCAGAAAGTGGGAATGAGAGAAGTGTTTCACAGGAGAATTAAATGAACAGTTAACACACGTGAGAGAAAGAGTGCCGAAATGGGCTCCAAGTCCCTACTCCTCCAGGTGTCGTCAGGTTCTTTAAAATATGGCTTTGCAGTGCCTCCAATCAAGAAGGTGAGTCTGGCTGGATATGGTGGTACACACCTATAATGCCAGTACTGGGTTCAATTCCCAGTACCAAAAGGAAGAGGAGGAGGAGGAGGAGGAGGAAGAGGAAGAGGAAGAGGAAGACGAGGAAGAGGACTTGTTGAGTTTCTTCCTTGCATCTGGGCCGGCCCTGTGACTTTGTGGCCAATCCAAGGCTATGCATTCGTCACCTCCCCACTTAGAATGCTGTTGCCACCTGGTGAACATGGTGAAGACAGAGTGTTGAATGAAAAGAGACAAGTGGCCCAGGTACTATACAGCCCAAGCCATCAGGTAGCCAGCTGCTAGAAATCTGAGGGAAGCCCTCTTAGACCAATCAATCTCAGTCAGCCTGACCTCAGAGGCAACCGCAAGCCCTGCCAAGATCAGCCAAGCCAAAGCCCCTTCAGACATTTGTGAGCCTTAACAAGTAGGTTTTGTGTAAGCTTTTGTGTTAGCCTAGGCTACTACCATGAAACACCACAAATCGGGGACTTAATCACAGAGATTCATTTTTTCATTATGAAGGACAGGAAGTTCAAGAGCAATATGTTAGCAGATTTGGGCCCTGGTGAGGGCCTACTTCCTAGCTAGCAGATGGCTGCCTTTCACTGTGTCTCCCAAGGCAGAAAGAGAAAGCTCCAGTCACTTCCTCTTCTTATAGGGTCACTAATCCCATCACGAGGGCCCTCGTCAGTATCTCATCTAAACCAAATTACCTCGCTGGGGCCTGCCTCTTAACATAGTCACATTGGCAGTTAGGGCTTTGATATATGTGTTTTGGAGGGGCACAAGCATCCAGCCCATAATAGCCAATGAGTGTTGAAGTAGTTTGTCAATAACCAAATCTAACTGTCACATGTAAAGGCTTCAACTGCCAGGGATGAAGTACTCAGTAAATATGAGCAAATAGCATTGTCCATCATCATAATCTAAAAAGAGTCGCATGAAATATACAAATCTGAACTCAGTGAAAGAACAATGACCTTGCCTTGCATACCTTAGAGTTATGGGAAAGAGATCATAGCATTTCTAAGCATAGGCAGCTCATTAATCACTAATGGTTTCAACTGTGGCATGTCTCTTGAGCTGTCTCCTTTCTGATGCAGTGGTTGAAAATAGAGAGGGTTGGTGAATGGTAGAAAAAAAGTCTCATTATTTTTCATTATAAAAGAACATGGAGTTGTAGGTTGATAGTGTCAGTAGAACTTTCTCAGAGATCTGAGACCGCCTTCCTGATAGCTCACCCTTTGTGTTTAAATGTTTACACAGTAAGAGGGTCTACATGAAGTCAGGAAAGATGGAAAAGGTAAAATGAAAACAGTGAGAGAGGAGTAAAAATGCAGAACAAGAAAATATCAGGGGCTACAACAGTGTTTATAGGACTTAAGGACGCTTACTTTCACACATTTCCACAGTAAGAGGCCATTGGAATCCTGCATGCTTCTGAAATTCAGAGGCCAACAAAGACCTCAGAGGCTCTGTCTCAGCAGAGCCAGCCGATGGATGCCCCCTGTTTCCTCCTGGGGAGCTTCACCTCTTAACACTTAAGTTAACGCTCTGTTTCTCTAAGAACATGATCTTTCCCCCAGTCTAATGTCAACACAAAACAGTTTAAGCAAATTAATGTTCCCATCTTGCCTGACTCATTTGTCCAGAAAAGCAAGTTCATAGGTGCCCATCCTCTCCCCCCACCAAACCCCACACAAGGGCCATTGTGTTTTCATGCTAATGAACATTAGGAAACTGTACTAGAAAGCTCCCAGCCCGGGGTAAGCGAATGGATAGAAACACACACTTCTGAGGCACAGCAGAACACCCAGACTGTCAACTGAATGAATAGCCATTCTTTTTCTTTTCTTTCTTAGCAATATGATCTCAATTTTGTCTGGACAGCAACATGCCCTGTTAAAAACATTCCCCTCCTCCAGACTCCTGCAGCCAGAGGAGCCTCGTGACATTTCCCAACATGAATCAATGAGCTCAGGTGACTCTTGTATGCAACCAGGCCCAATCCTGCGCAAGGCAGACAAAGTGGGCACTTCTCTCTACAGAAGGCACTTGTTATACACAAGAGGCACAGGGGCCTCTCCAGCATGCCACCCAAACAAGTACGTGCATGTAGACCCTGAGAAGGAAACTACTGCATGTAAGTTCTACATATTGTATATAAAATCTATAAAAGTGTGATATTTCAAAGATATATAAAATATAGACTACTCATAGAGAATAAATATGCATGAGGGGGATTCATATTGGTTCCAGGACCCCCTAGCAGATACCTAAATCTGAGGACGCTCAAGTCTCTTATACACAATGGTATATTGTTTGCATATACCCTACACATATCTTCCACATACTATAAATCATCTCTAGATTACTTACAGTGCTTAACACAACATAAATGCTCCATAAACAGCATAGATACAAAGGATCAAGTATAACTATAGATTCACACACATATGTGAATTCATATACATATGTGTGTGAATCTATATGTGGTATGTGTATATATACACACGTGTACATACATATACACCATCAACAGGCATGTGTGTACATACATACACATACACACATATTATTATATATAGGTATATATACACACACACAGAATTATTGATGTACAATGTTCCTCTAAGTCCATGCCATGAGATGGACATTAGTCCATGGTCGCTTCCTAAGCTCAAGTCTTATTGGCAAAGTAAATCTGGAAACTTGAACTTAAATAAATGTCTTTACTCATCTAAAGTTCAAGCCAATTTTAATTTGATTTTAATTTCCAGGGCCAAATTAAAATCGACTCCAACCTTCCTCTTGCTTTGGGGATGTCGAGCATATGTATCTCCCACAGCCAATGTATCCAATAAAAATTTGCCAATCACCTACCCTGGGCCAGACCCCAGGCCAGCCTTGGAACACCAGAGTAGCCTATATTCAGGAAACTTAATTCCACATCACAAACCCTAAGTAGGGCTTAGGCTGGGGTATCGATGTTTCTTTGCCAAGTGGAAGTTGATTTTATTGATAAAGGAGGTGAGAATCAATTGCTGTTTTAGATCTGTCTATAATTTGAAGCAGAGTATTTTGTTCTGGGTCAGATGGATCAGTAGCTCCTAAAATAATCTACATTTCTAAAGCTAAATTGGTTCTTAATCTTCCTCTTATGAATTCTGAACTCCTAAATATGTCTGGGTTTGGGATCCAAAAATAAATAGTTTCCATTTCCACTCCTAGTTAGAAACAACATACAAATGAAAAAGCCGGCTCAAAGGCACATTAATCACTAATTACAAGAGACGCCAGTCGATGGCCTGGTCGTCACGCCACTTCTTCCTTTCACAGGGAATCTGGCAACACTTGGTCATCAGTGGGCAGGGATGATGAAGTGTTTGATTGCTTTCCTCTGTCACTATAGTGATTCCCTGACAACATTCAGGAAGGACTCCTTTCTCCTCAAGTGGGCTAATATTAACTGCTTGTTATGAAGTGCTATAGGACATCTACTAGTGTGTCTTGTCCAGGAGCAGTCATTGAAATTTATCACTGCTTGATGATGTGGACTGCGAGGTCTCTGTGTTCCACACTTGTGCACACCCCCATCCCTAGGAGCCTGGAGGAGCTGAACCCCACCCACCCCAGAAAGTCAGCCGTTGTCCGCAGCAGCACTCAGATCCACTTTTCAGTGACTGCGGCTGAACAATTTACACTTGTCTCTCTTGGCTCTCCCCAGGAAATTCAGTGCAATGGTCCCAGAATAAACTAAAATAAAGTAAGTTAATAGGAACTAGGTGACACCTACTTGAAGGAAACATTAACACCCTCCACACTGTAAGCAACCAGAAAGGAGTTCAAAGTTCTCTCTGGAGGTGGATATTATTGATGAATTTGCATACAAAGTCTCAGACCTTCTACTTTCCACTGGCTATTTATATTATTTTGCAGAGATACTTAAAAGTTAATGATGAGACTTCTGCTTCTGGGGTGATGATGTAAGTGTACCTTCCTGGACTCCTCCTATCAAGTACAACTAAAGATGCAGGAAATTACATATGCTATGTTGAAAGGTGCAGAGAAGAAGCCAGACTTCTGGCTAGAGGCCTCAGGATCTAAGGAGCAGCATGAGGCTGGGCAATCTGGGCTTTCTTTCTGGACCATAGATCCCACAATTGGAGATGAAGTAGCTCGACACCCAGAAATGCCAGTGGGACAGACAAAAGGAGACCTAGTAAAACTTAGGGACCAGAAGAGGGACAACCTGTCAAGACAGAAAACCTGTAGAAAATAACCACTGGACTCCAGCCAAACAAAACAGAAAAAAACTTCCACGTGTGGTGGCACATAGCTGTAATCCCAATACTTAGGAGGCTGAGATAGGAGTACAACAGGTTTTAGGCCATGCAGTAACTTAGTGAGACCCTGTGTCAAAATAAAAAATAAAGTAGGGCTGAGGATGTAATTCAGAAGAGGAATAGCCCTCGGTTCAACCCTAATACCGCAAAAAAAAAAAACTATGTCCCCCCATACTATGCCAACAGAGGCCAGGCTGAGAGCATATAGTCACCCTCCCAATTACCAAGCTCCTTGCCCCCACCAGGGTGGAGTCAGCAGAAGCCATGTTGGGGGTCTGGACTTGACCCTCCTCCTTCTAGTTGAGGTAAGTGTGAGAGGAGGTCCCAGTGGACAGTCAGGACTTTCACCATGGCCCAGAGACAGGGAAACCGCCCAAGACATGAAGTCAACAGAGAGACCATGGGAGCAGTCCTACTCCTCACAGACAGGGACTATCAGGTTTGGACTAGTGAAGAGCTGGAACTCCCAACACACCTGCCCTGAGCAAGGAAATCACTAGGAGTCAAAAGGGACTGAGTTGGAGACCCCTGGACTTGTACCTAAACTCACAATAAGAAGCAGCCTCCCATCCTGGGCTGGAGCAGGATTAGAGGAAAATGACTAAACCAGGAGCCTGAAGAAGATATCAGGTCCCAGAACATCATACTCAAATGTCCAAGTTTTAATCTAAAGTTACTCATTATACCAAGATACTCTTGGTATAATATCCAAGGAATATCCAACACTGAATACAGGAAGAAAATTAATGCAGGCCAACACTGAGATGACAGGCGCTGGAATTCTAAAACCAAAATTAAAAAATACTTATTGGAACTCCCCCATGTCTTGTTTGGCAGAGACTGCAAGGGACCTTTAGGTAACCTCTTTCCCACCTTACCTCCCACTTTCCTACTTTAGGAGCTACCTGCAAGAATTTGAATTTCCCTCCTGATTAACCTATATAAACCCTCAGCCTGTAAGCAAGGCTGGACTCCATCCTTTCCTGGAGACCCTGCTCTGCAGGTTTCATCTCAATAAAGTCTGTTCTACCATAGAACTCTCTCTCTCTCTCTCTCTCTCTCTCTCTCTCTCTCTCTCTCTCTCTCTCTCTCTCTTCTTCCCTCCTCCAACCCTTTTATCCCTGGTGCTAAAACCAGGACAGATACTGAAGAAATGAAAAACAGCTCCCTATTGCAGCGCAGAAACCAGTGGGTTAACTCCTATTTTCTGAGGGACTTGGGCCCTCACTCCATTCCCCACCCTCTCAGCCCAGAAGCACAACAAGGCCTCAAACCCATTTCACTTGCCTCCTACAAGCCAAAATCCTTCAACCAACCCATTCGCCCTACAACACCCCCATCCTAGCAATCAAAAATCCTGATGGCTTACACAGGCTGCCCTAGGACCTCCAGATAATCAATCAAGCTATTATACCTACACACCCTGCAGTTCCCAACCTTTACATCCTTCTCTCTCATAGTCCCTCTCCTCATCTCATTTCTCAGTTCTTGACCTCATAGATGTCTTTTGCACTGTTTCCCATGACCCAACCTGCCAAGATCTTTTTTGCCTTCACTTGGACAGACCCTGACTCTTACACCTCTTCCCAACTCACCTGGACAGTTCTCCAAGGCTTTAGGGAGAGCCCTCATTTCTTTAGAGAAGTCCTAACCTCAGATCTAGCCACCACAGACCTGACCCCCAGTGCCCTTCTGCACCCTGTAGATGACTTACTCTTCTGCAGCCCTTCTGTCGACCTCTCCTTGCATCACATGACTCTTAAATTTCCTGGCTAGTAAAGGATTATCGAATATCCCCTTCAAAGGTACACATGTCCCAAACAACTGCCACATACCTAGGTTTGTACATCTCTCCAATCAAGGATCCCTCATTGACCCTCAAGAGCTGGGAACCTTTGGTCAATGCCTTCAACCTTACTCCTTCCTAACTGCATTCAACTCCTCTCTGTCCACCAGGTGTTGGACTTGCCTGGCGACCCATCTCAAATTGGCCACAGCCATTCCCACCACTCTTAAGACCAGGGTTAAAGGTAGTATGACACTCCACTTATCATATTCTGCTGACCCCCTTACAGACGGGTCATCTCACATTACCCAAATACACTCTCCTCCCCTCACCCCACTCCCATCTCCTGCTGCTCCCTCAGAACTACCTCCAGTCTGGCCTCTGCTTTTCTCTGACTCACCCTTGAAGGCCTTAAGCTAACCATTGGTACACCACTCAAGGCCCTTATAATCGGACCCATTTCAACTCAGACTTGCCTAACTACCCAGGAACCTCTCTGCCTCAGTGGCTTCTTCCCTGAGACCTCTCATAGTGTATTTTTAGGCAATTATTCCCCCTCCTCGTATGACCTGACCCTCACACTCTCACTTCCCAACAGTCATGTGAACATACCTCTCCCTACTGTGATTGTATGCACCAAAATCTGGGCACACACTGTCTGCTTCATGGTTCATCCAGCTATAGGCCTAGATGCCCCCTGTACCACCCCTCCCCACACTGATTCATGACCCAAGATATGCTACCTCCCAAAGCCTCCTCCTGGCTCCCCCTTTTGCACAAGAGGCCACCTCTACATTTACACTGAAGCACTTCTTCCCTGGACGCCCTGTACTGAGTGTCCCACTTGCCTCCCACCAATCCAAATGATACCACGCCAATGGCTTCACACTGATTCCTCCCACTTCTGCTTAACTTTGGCCAGCTGCACAGAAGAGCATGAAATCCACTTTCAGGCCTTCATAGAGGCCACCTTCTCAGGCCAATATTCACTATGGGAAGATTTAAAGCCCACTGAAGATTCCCTGAAAGAGATCTTCTAATAGCTAGCATCCTTTGCATTTGAATTCCATCTAAATACCCCAGACTCTTTTTCCTCTGTAACACTTCAATCTACTGCTCTCTCCTGGCATTTGTTCAGGGATCTGTATTCTAATTCATCTTATCCCCCTTTATCCCTGTTCCCTTGTTCAGCTCCCTCTCCTCTTCTGCTCCCTTCTCCAAGTGAGTGATATGCCTCATATTCAACCTCAGTGGCATAGACATCACTTCCACATCGGGAACCAGCACAGCCAGAGTCTCCACTGTGACCACATATTTCAACAACTATCTAGATCCTTTAAAGACACCTAGATGACCTGGCTTGATCAATCACAACCCTCCAAAACCAAACTGACTTAATATCAGGAGTCATATTCAAAATAGATAAGGATTAGACCTCACTGCCAAAAAGGGGGGCCTCTGCTTATTCTTACAGGAGGAGTGCTATTTCTATGTCAACCAACCTGGAATAGTTCAGGACACTGCTCAAAATTTAAGGGAAAGAGCAGCCCAACTCCAGGAGGAATCAACTGGTACCTGGGGACAATGGCCAAACCCCCTGAACTGGGCACCCGGGATTGCTACCATTGTGGCCCCCTCCTTTGTTCTTCTCATCTTCATAATTTTTGCCCTTTCCATTTTAAATTACTATCATTTTGTCTCATGAATGCTTGACTCTGTCATCTGAGCTGCCATCCAAAAGCATGTAAACACTGTTCTAATTTTCAAATGGTGCAGATGCCAAAGGCTGCCCCACTGTGCTGATCTCAACTATCCCTGTACCCCAGGAAGCAATGACAGAAGAAAGAGAATACTGTCCCTTTATCCAATCTTAAACTTCAGCCCTTTTCTATTAAGATAAAGAGTGTCATATGTTAGATGGCTTACCAGCACAAAAGCAACACCATTTTGTGAAGGCTTTTCACTTACTGGAAAAGTTCCCCTCCCTCACTTATTGGAAAAGTCCCTCTACCCCACTTACTGGAAAAGTCCCTCTATCTCACTGATTGAAACTCCATATCTTGCTTGGCACAGATCACAAAGGACCTTTAGATAACCCCTTTCCTCCCTCAAGGACCCTCCCCCCACTTTCCTGCCTTTAGACCTACCTGCACCTACATAAACCCTCAACCTGTAAGTGGAGACAGGTTTCATCCTTTCCTGGAGACCCCTCCTCCACAGGTTTTATCTCAATAAAGCCTGTTCTTCCACAGAGACATCTCCTTTGCTCTCCCTTCCTTCCCCTGACCCTTTCAGTGATAGATGCCAAAATACTGTTAGATCAGAAGAATAATGTTCTGCTACACAAGAGACTAACTATATCTTACAACTTAATATGTTTTTACAAAGAACTAGGAATTTGAAGTCTACAAACACAAAAGGATAGTTTAATGATATTGAAATGCTAATTACCCTGATTTGATCATCACGTATTATGCATGTATATTGAAATATCACAATGTACCCCATAAATATGAATTGTCATGTGTCAATTAAAACAAATCAAAAGACGGAAAGAGGAAATCTCCCATCTCAAAAAGCTAGTAAAAGAAGAACAAATTACCTGACAGCTAGCAGAAGGAAGGAAATGATAATGATAAAAACAGAAATTCATGAGTTGAAGAGAGAAAAATAAGTGAGAATATCAGGGAATCAAAGAGTTAGTACTTTTAAGAGATCAATAAAATTGGTAAACTTCTAGCAAATCTGAAAAGGAGGGAGGAGGAGAAAACCCAAAACAGCAATATCAGGAAGGGAGTTGGTAATAGCACTTTCCTTATAGACATCAAAATGATGATAAGGTAACACACAGTTTTACACACATAAATTTGACAAATTAGTTGAAATGGAGCAGTTCCTTAAAAAACACTACTCCAATTTAATCAATAGTAAATAAATAATGTTATTAGCCTAATAACTATTAAGACAATAAAAGTCATAATTAAGAAACTCCCCCAAAAAAGCAATGTCTAGGTCCAGGTGGTATCACTGGAGGAGTTCAATCAAATATTTAAAGAAGAATTAATAACAATTCTATAAAATCACCTCTGAAAGCAGAAGATGGAACACTTCCCAATTCAAAACTAGACAAACACAGCACACCAAATGAAAACTACAAAGTAATATCCCTCAAGAAGAGGGCACAAAAATCCTTTAAAAGGTATTGATACACACTGGAATGTTATTCAACTATTAAAAAGAATGAAATCCAGCTATATGTAAAAAGAATTACACACAATGACTGGTTGGGTTTTATTTCAAGGATGCAAAGTTGGTTCAGTATTTGAAAATCAATCATAATTAACATACCACAACTCACAGACTAAAAAAGATAAATCACATTACTGCATCATTCAATGTACAAAAGTCAACTAACAAAATTTTAACAACCATTCTAGCTAGAAAACAAAAACAAAACTCTTTTAAAAATGGGAATAGAGAGAAACTTTCTCTACTTGATAAAGAACATTTACAAAAAGCCTGAAGCTAACATTACACTTAATAGTGAATGACTGGATGCTCCCCCCAAAAGGTACAGCTGTCTACTTCAACATCTTTTTTAAATAGTTTTCTTGAGATTCTTGAGAAGACAGCAATAGAGTAAGGACCCCTAGGTAAGCCTGTCTTTAACTCCTCTCAGAGAGCTCCAAACTGAACAATCTACATCCCATATTACCCTCATGAGAGATGAGAACTAAAGACAAAGAAATCCAATAGTACCTATAAAGTCACTTTTAAACACCCAGGCTGAAAAAAAGGGGCGGGGGTGTGGGGCGACCAACCAGAGATGCAAGAATGATAGTCATGGACTGAATCCACAGACCAAATCTGTGGGCTGGCAGGAACCTTTGGAAAAACCAAAAAATCTTATAATCAGTAACCTGAGACCTACTTCACAGACATTGAGACCACCAGCCACAGAATCACACAGCTCTGCAACAACAGAAGGAGGACCATATCCATATCCCCATCCATCCATTTCAACCTCTGAGCTCCTCACAGAGTAACTGAAAGGACACCCCCCTCAAAAAAAATGGGGGGGGGACACAAGCAGTATGTGGCTGTATGCTGCACATGAAATGGTGAGAATTACATTAGGTCTAAAAACTACAGACTAGCCCAGCCTTAATCTGTGGAAAGTGCAGAGTCCTACACTTGCTCTGAGATAGGCTCTAGCAGCACTTGGTGCCTACAAGGCAGAGAGACATCTGGCTAGGGTCTCATCGACTACAAGTAACCAAAACATCAAACATTGGGGCTGTAAGCTGACGTCATTGCTATAGGTTACTGAGCAAGTGAGAATACTTGGAATGTGCTCAGAAACCTAATATAACAAATGTACCTTACATAGCTTAAAGTATCCAGGCAGAACCAAGACAGTGGCAGAGCCCAAGAGCAAGTGTGTTTATTTGTTTAACTGTTGTTTTATATATTTTTTCTCTTTGCCCTTTTGTTCTGTGTTTTTCTTTGGTTTTTGTTGTTGTTGTTGTTTTGTTTTGCTACTGTTCTGTACTTGTATAATTAAAGGGTTTTTTTAACCCCTTTTGTGAGCTTTTTTCCTCTTTCCTATCTCCTCCCTTCTCTCCTTCCTTTTTTTTTTTTCTTTGATCACTTTTATGGTGCAGGGGATTGAACCTAGGACACTAATGAATGCTGGGTAAGTGCCCTGGGCTACACCCAGAACCCTCAGCCTATTAGAGCCTCCTCCCAGCAACCAGCAGGGGCTAGCCCCTCCCTGCATCTCCTCCCTACTCAGCCTCCTTAGCAAAGTAGGAGACAGAGCAGACAGGGGAGAAGGCTTGAACAAGAGCTTCTGAACAACCTTCACATCTTTTCTAAGCAAGCCCAATTCAAGGGGAAAACAAAACAAAACAACAATAAAAAAATAAAACTGGCAAGGAAACCTCCAAAGCCACAAGGGAACAATTAAGAAACATTACCCTCCCAATTAAACAATTCTTAAGGTTCTTTTTTAAATTTTTCTCTTCCTCTCCTCCTGTGTGCATACATGCAAGAGATTGTATTCTGTTTTGTCAGACTCCAAGTGAACCTGTCTGCCAATGCCTTGCATTAAATCCGTTTTGTATCACTATATCTTAATATCCTCCATTGACTACTAGAATTCTCCTTTATTTTTACTACCTCTAATTTATACTATATATTACCTAACAACACTCAAACTCTTATTCTACTAGATTGTATTCTCTATTTTGCCCCATTCTTGCAAACCTCACTCTAGCTCCTTCCTCCTGAATCACCCTTCACCACTGAGTACAACACAATTTGCCCTTGTATATGCCAGCCGACTCCTCTAAACCCCTACTGTGGAGGTTGGACCAGACAGGTGAACCACCAGAAAGGACTGCCAGACACTAAGGACAAACTAACCACAGCTAACAGATAGAACTGCCCAACACCACACACATTGAAGTTTAAAAACACACAGGGCACAAGCTGCTCTGCTCACACCTCTGAGTCTACTACTCCCTATTATGGAGGTGAGAGACCTCCTTGGACCTGAATACTTGGAACCCATCAACATCACCACCATAGCAGGCAGAAAGAGCCCTGAAGTAACTGCAGCCCAGTACTGATGATCTACAGACAGAACAATAGTGGGGTAATATGGGACACAGACTTCAAAGTTGGTATTTAAGGGTGATAAACACACAACAGAAAGTTGAGAATACTCCTACAGTAGAAGCTATTCACTTTTAGGGCATACCTCAAAGTAAGTATCTACCTCTAGAGTGAGATACTATAAAAGGAAAAAGATTAGGCAAAGAAAACCTACAGAGTGAGAGAGAGAGAAAGAAGAATAGCATGGAAAGAATGAGTCCCCCCAATCCCGCAACAACAGAACCTGCCAGCACAGAATCACAGAGATTGCCAGAAGGCCAATTCAGAACATTAATAGTAGAAATGATACAGGATTTATGAAAATATTTCAGATAAAGCCTCAAAGAAATGAAGGATCAAATAAACAAAGAACCTGATACCCTAAACATGAATCAAAAGGAAGCCCTGAAGGAAGCGAATGATGAAATAAATGAAGTGAAGACATCAATACAAACCATCAACAGTAGATTGGACCACAGAATCTCACTCTTAAAGGATAACCACTCCAAAAATGACCACACAGTATATAATTTAGAAAAAAAACAATTTGACAGTATGAGTAGGACATTGAAGAGATCTAGGCCAATTTGAAAAGAGCAAACCTAAGACTAATAGACATAGAAGATAGGATAAAAGACAAAACCAAAGGAATCAAAAACCTTTTCAGAGAAGTAATATCAGAAAATTTTCCAAACATAGAAAATGAGATTGACATACAGGTACAGGAAACATATAGGACCCCCACTAGACAAAGTCAGAGAAAAGGTTCATCATGCCACATAATAATCAAATTGACTAACATAGAGGCCAAAGAGAGAATCTTAAAGGCAATAAGAGTAAAGACTAATTGTCATTCAGAGGCAAATCAATAAGAATCACTCCAGACATGTCAAACCAAGTCATGAAAGCCAGGAGGATCTGGAACAATATATTTTAAACTCTGGAAGAAAACAACCTCCAGCCAAGACTACTTGACCCAATAAAGATGTCTTTCAAATTGATGGGGAAATAAAAATATTCCATGACAAACAGAAGCTGAAATAATTTATGCCCTCTACACTAGCACTAGAGAATATACTCAGAAATTACAAAGAAGAAAAAATAAATAAACATCAGAACCATAGAAACAATGATTTCCATCAGATTAACAACTAAGCAAAGAAACACAAACATTACCTCATACAGAATTTATAACTCAAAATGTTAAAATTTTTTTTAAAAAATCATCTCTTGATAATCACACTGAATATCAATGGCCTCAACTCCCAAATCAAAAGATAAAATGTGGCAAAATGGATTAAATATCATAATCCATCTATATGCTATCTGCAAGAACACACCTTACAAGTAAAGATACTCACAAACTAAGGTGAAGGGCTAGAGCAAAGTAATTTATGCTAATGGAACTCAAAGACAAGCAGGAGTAGCAACTCTGATATCAAACAAAATAGACTTCAAGCCTAAACTTATCAGAAGAGACAAAGCAAGTCATTTTTTTACTGGTGAGAAGAACAATCCAAAAAGAGGATATAATGATAGTCAACATTTATGCCCCAAACATAGGCTCAACTACTTTTATTGAAAAAAACCTCTCATGACATTAAGTCACACATAGATCCCAAACAATAATATTGGAAGACTTCAATACTACTCTCACACCACTAGATTGATCTTCTAGAAAAAAGGTCAGTAAAGTTGCCTCAGACCTAAGGAACACCACAAACCAAACGGACCTACTAGACATACAGAATATTCCACCCAACTACAACTATTCACATTCTTCTCTGCTGCTTACAGAATCTTCTCCAAAAGAGACCACATCCTGGGCCACAAAATAAGCACTAGCAAATTCAAAAATGTGACATAACCCCCTACATCTTTTTAGACCATAATGGAATGAAACTAGAAATCAACTATAAAAAGATCTAGAGAAACATCATAAACACATGGAAACTGAATACCACACTGCTGAATGAGGAATGGGTCATAAAAGAAATAAGAGGATAAATTAAGAAGTTCCTAGAAATAAACAAAAACAGAAACACAACATATCAAAATCTCTGGGATGCCTTGAAGGCAGTATTAAGAGGAAAATCATAGCACTGGGTGCTCACATAAAAAGAAAAGAAAGCCATTAAATAAATAACCTAGTAACACACCTTAAAGACCTTGAAGAACAGTCTAGTCCCAAAGCTGGTAGAAGATAGGAAATCATTAAAATCAGAGCAGAAATCAATGAAGTAGGAAATTTTAAAAAATATTTAAAAAATCAACAAAACCAAAAGCTGGTACTTTGAACAAATTAACAAGATAAACCACTATACAACCTAACCAAAAGAAGGATATAATCAACCCAGATTACTAAAATAAAAGATGAAAAATGTGATATTACCACGGACATCATGGAAATCTGAGGATTACCAGAAATTACTTTGAAAAACTATACTTCAACAAAATGGAAAACCTAGAAGAAACAGACAAATTTCTAGACAAGTACAACATTCCTAGATTGAATCAAGAAGATATAGAAAACTTAAACAGACCAGTAGCAATCAAAGAGATTGAAGCAGCAATAAAGAGCCTATCATCAAAGAAAAACCCAGATCCAGATTCACAGGCAAATTTTTAAAAATCTTTATATAAGAGATAATCCCTATACTTCTCCATGTATTCCATGAAATAGAAACAGGACTTTCCCAAATACATTCTATGAAGCCAAAATCACATTAGTGCCAAAATCAAATAAAGATAACTCAAGAAAAGAAAACTACAGACCAATATTTTTTATGAACTTAGATGCAAAACTGCTAAACAAAATACTAGCAAACTGCATTCAAAATCACATTAAGAAAATTATACACCATGACCAAGTCAGATTCATATCAGGGACGCAAGTTTGGTTCAACATACAAAAAAAAAAATCCATGTAATTTACCACATAAACAGAACTAAGGACAAAAAAAATTCACTAGGGGCTGAAAAAGCATTCAACAAAATCCAACACACATCTACTTATACTAAAAACACTGGAGAGAATTGAAATAGAAGTAACATATCTCAATATCATCAAGAAAATATATAATAAGCCCACAGCCAACATTATATTGAATGCAGAAAAACTACAAGAGTTCCCCTTAAAAATAGGAATAGGATAAGGACATCCACTATCACCACTCCTTTCCAATATAGTACTTGAGACTCTAGCCAGAGGAATAAGGCAAGAGAAGGAAATCAAAGGAGTACAAATAGGAAAAGAAGAACTGAAACTATCTCTAGTTGCAGATGACATGATATTATACTTAGAAGACCCTATTGGATCTTCTCAACTAAAAGGCTTTTAGAACTGATCAGCAAATTCAATATAAAAAAATCAGAAGTTCTTCTGTGTACCAATCATAAATCCATTGAAAAAGAAATCCAGAAAACATTTTCCCTCACAAAATATCCCCCCAAATAATAAAATACTTAGGAATAAACTTAACCAAGGAGGTAAAAGACCTCTACAAGGAAAATTATAAAAAATTTAAAAAAGAAATTGAAGAAGATCCTAGGAGATGGAAGGACCTCCTATGCTCTTGGATAGGCAGAATAAATATCATTAAAATGGCCATTCTTCCAAAAGTGATCATTCTTCACAGACATAGAAAAACCAGTTCTTAAATTTATTTGAAACAACAACAACAAAAAGAGGACTTCCAGGAAGATGGTGACTGAGGAAAGCAGCACATCTCAGTTGTGCTGACACTTGAAACTCAATCGCCATGAAGTCAGCATACTGACAAGAAAAAAAAGCAGCAAAATCTTGAACAAAGCATTGAAAAATTTGAATGTGTCAGAAACAAAGCCAGAGGACAGAACAGAGGGCAGAAAAGCACCCCGCGTGCCTCCCCTGGGGAACAGCCATGGCCTTGGGGACCATGGGGGCTCCTGGCAGCGCCATCTTGCCTAACCATGCCAGGACCCCTGGCGCTGCAGCCTCGAGAGGCACCCAGCAAAGAAGCCAATGACTTGATTTGAAGTAAGCAGCTGCAGTTCATCAAGATGTATTATTATAATGCACCAATAAAATAAGCACTAAAAATATTTTTCTCTTGGTGCATAGTAATTACACAGTATAGTGAGGTTTAAAGTCACACACACACACACACACACACACACACCACTTGAGGCATTTTCCTTCACATCCCTTCCCACCCTTCTTTCTCTCTCCCCCATATGTATTAGTGAGATTGGTTGTGACACCTTCATATATAGACATAGCATTATTGGAACTTTTTCCCCCCTTAATACACCTTTTTTCCACTCCCCACATTCCTCCTCCATTCCCTTCCACTATTGCAGTGGTTCTCTCTCTCTCTCTCTCTCTCTCTCTCTCTCTCTCTCTCTCTCTCTCTCTCTTCATTTATCAACGTTCTCTTACTCAACATAGTGTCACATGTTCTAGGCAAACCAGTAAAGGCAAGAAAGGGGAAATAAAAGGCATACAGATCGGAGAAGAAAAAGTAAGATGTCCCTATTTGCAGATGACATGGTGGTCTGCATATAAAGCCACCTAAGAATCTGAAGAAAAACACTTAGAGAACCAATAAGGAGCTCAGCAAGGTGACCACATACAAATTAAAACAAGAGAGATCAACTGTGCATCTCCGTATGCTGTCAATAAATACATGGACACTTATATTTTTAGTGAACATTTATAACAAAATACCATTTACAATAGATGGAGGAGAAAGTTCAAATGTAAGAAAATATACACAATAATGTATGTATTGCAAAATGCTAAAAAGAGAAAAACAATCTAAATGAACCCATGGTGTTCATGGGTTAGGAGATTCCAATAGTGGCACAAGAAAAGTAGGGGTGGCCAGAGGTGGACCCACCCAGGACCTCCTGCAGTGTGTGGGGGGAAAAGACTTGCAAGTAGTGTTGCATTTTAGAACAGAGTAAAAGATGTGCAGCCCCTCTGGGAGCAACATCAGCAGGTGGATACAAGGCTCAGAAGCAGCTGCCTGGCCTGGGAAAACCATGTTCCTCCTACCTGACCATGTCAACAAGGGAGAGCTCATCAAGACAAGCAGAAGGTGCTCGCAGCTCAATACCAGTCAAGCCTTCCTCCTCTTCCTAAGGTACACAGCAAGGTAAAAACATCCACACTGATCTCAGATGTGTATGAAAGTGAAAAGGTGAAGACAGATTCCTGAACATGGTGTTTGCCCCCCAGGAGATATTCAGAATGAAGCTGTCTGTGGAGGATGAGAAAAATGTATCTGAAGTTTTCAAGCCCTTACCAAAGAACAAAAGAGATGTTACCAACAGGCATGCCCATGTTGGTTTTCAGAGGTGTTTTGTGTTTCAAGCAGGACTTGAGCTCCAAGCGAGCACCCTCAGTTCGAGAAAGTGATATTATTTAACCTCAGGGCCTTGTCTTCACATTTTAGAGGTTTAACAATAAAATACTTTACATCCTAAGTTGCCAATGAAATAGACCTTTGAGTGATTTTAATGCTTTTCTTCCAATTTGTCATTCCAGCAGTAACTTGGATGTATTCACACCGAGGGACTTATCTGGGTTCGCAGAATCTGTCCCTTTTCAGGGCAGGGTGTCAGCTCAGCTGGAGAAAGAACTGCAGAAGGGGACCTCCAAGCCCAAGTCGTCAAGCAGAAGCCCCAGGACACCTTGGCTTTTGGGCCGGGCCGGGCAAGGCAGGGGGGCAGGAAAGCAGCTCTGCAGCCCAGAGCTCATGCTCAACCCATGCTGGAACGTTCTTCCTGGGCTTCTTCTCTAAACAGTTACACGCAGGAAAGCACAGCAGCTGAGCAGGAAATCGGAACCTCAAACAACGCATCATTTTGGTCTACTTTCTTAAGAGACTTCAGAAAAAAGTGGTGTTTCTTTTATTTGGGATTTTCTCTGGTCTGATCCTTCCAACAGTGCCTGCTTTTGTAAGTGAACAAGTAGTGTGACAGTACGTACTTCAGGGTGTGATGGAAATGACAGAATGAAACAGCCAACTGCAATGACATTGGGAAGCACTCCCTTTGCCTTTTGGCTTAAAGCTACAGGGGCTCTGTTTTGTTTTATTTTATTTTGTATTTTAAATGTGTAACTAAGGCATGTTAGAGAGAGGTTTTCACATTTTTTAAGAGTACTTCAATCAGAAAACCATCAGGATTCTCCCAATGGATATGCATGTCAATTGCAGGACGTAGGATCAACAGTCTTCTCTGCCCTCGTACGGTCTCCATCAGTCACTGCAGGATCATCATCACTGGTATCTTTGGTGAAAAATAACTCAGCCAACCATACCACAGACTAGAAAGGCTATAAACTCTCACCCAGTGGAGACTGGGCCCCACAAATACCTAGGCCAGCCATTGGCAAGGTCTCGTGTGGTCTCAGCTGCTAGAGCAGTGGTGTCCCCAAGGTTAAGTAACTCAGCCACCCACACTCCAGGCTGATCCCCAGACAGTTTGGGCCCCAAAAGCAGGGAGGATAGGGACCAGCAGGGTTTCACATGACCACAGTTGGTGAGCAACAGGGGTGTCCTTGGAGAAACTTGACTCAGACAGCCATGCCACAACATGGAAACTCTACAACCTCTCAGGAAGCAGAGCTTGTGCCTGGTTATCATGGATACTAGCAACTGACATGACTTTATGTGATCACAACCAGAAGAGCAGCAGTGGTATCCCTGGGGAATTAAAGCTTAGCCAACTGGTCACAGGCTAGGAACATTATAGTCTCTGTCCCTGCTAAGTTTGGCCCTGGAGAGTATGAAGGTCTGTAGCTAATCAGACACTGATGCTTCCCCACACTGTCTAAAAACTAAATCCTATTAAAGGAGTTATGGAGGACTAACTCAAAATCCTGATTATATGAGGCAGATTGATTGAGCCAAATATATACCCCCAGCATAGGACTTACTATATAGGACAATGAATAGGCACGAGATTCCCACACACAAAGGAAGAGAATGCCAACACAACAGAAATGCAAACTTAAGCATCATGAAAACATGAGAACTAAGACCAAGAAGGAAACAGTAAACTCCCACAACTCCATAACAATGGAGCTCACCAATAAAAGAGGACCTGAGCAAAATGAAGGTGACAGTAAATGAAATAAAGTCCTCAATAGCAACCATCACTGACAGACTAAACCACGTGGAGAATAGAGTCTCACTCTTAGAAGACAGCTCATTCAAAATGGATTACTCAGTCAACAATATGGAGAAGACAATATGACAACACAACCAGAATAATGAAGATATATAAAATAATAAACAAAGACTTAACTTACAAATAATAGGCATTGAAGAAGGTCTAGAAGCACAAACCAAGAGTATTAGAAACCACTTTGGAGAAATAATATCAGAGAATTTTTCAAACATAGAAAATGAGATGTAAATTCATGTACAGGAAACATTCAGAACCCCAATAAAACAAGATCAGGTGAAAGGATGGAAAAAGGTTTTCCATGCGAATGGAAACCAACAAAAAATCAGGGATAGCAACATTCATATCTTACAAAGTAGATTTTTAAGCCAAAACTTATCATAAGAGACAAAGCGAATGTTTTCTTACTGATAAAAGAACAATCCAACAAGAAGATAAAATGATAGTAAACATTTATGTCCCAAATGTGGGGATATCCACTGTTATAAAAACAAACTCTTCAGGATATTAAGACTCAGATAGATCCCGTATAATAACATAAGGAGACTTCAACACACCTCTGACACCAGTAGACTGATCTTCCAGGAAAAATATCAGTAAAGACTCTTCAGATCTAAAGAACACTGTAAAGAATATGGGGATAAAGTAAATTCAGCTTGGCAGACCAGAAGAGGCATTATTTAGGGTAAAGCCTGTGGGGGGAGGGGGCTGACCAGAAGAGAGTTCATGAGAATCAAGAACCCCCTTCCTTACGAACTAGGGGCTTTTTATGGGGCAGGTAAGGAGGGGTTCAGGAATAGTCATGTATGCCACTAGTTGGTGGGCTAGTGACCAGGTGGCAGAAGGGGGTGTCCCAAAGCCCAGGGCAGTGTGGGAACTGGGGTGGCGGGGTCCAAGAGCAGAGGGCATTGCAGGAACCTAATGGGAGTTTCAGAACAGAGGGCAGTGCATCAACTCAGCGTGGAGGGGGAGGTCCCAGAGCCTGAGGTGGTGTGGGAACCCAGAAGTAGGAAGTCCCAGGACCCAGAGCCTCTTGGGTACCTATAAGAGGTAGACAGAGGCAAGACTTACCAAAAATGAATCTGGTTGGTGTTGGGCTTTGAATCCAGAATCTGCAAGATGGCCTTCTGGCCTGGAGCCTTATGGAAGAAGGTAAGTTGGAGGGGGAGGGCAAATGATGCTGGTCCACTGAAGGGTGGCTGGCCAGAAATCTCCCAGGTGAAGGAGACCTGACCATCAATTCCTTCCCAGGATTTGGCACCATTATGTCAGAGAATGTGGGAGATAAAGGAAACAAGGCTCAATTGACCAGAAGGTGTCATTTGGGGTAAAGCCTGGTAGGAGGGAAAGACTGGGAAAGAGAGTCCATGAGAGTAAGAAGCTCCCTTCCTTACAGAAGTGGTGATGGTGTTTATGGAGTAAGGAAGGAGGGGGGTACAAGAGTAGTCGTGTATGCTGTTGGTTGGTGGGCTAGTGACCAGGTCATCTCAGGGCAGGGTAATGGTCAGGGGGCATTTCTCTTTCTTTTTTTATTTTCTTGGGCCCCTTAGTTCTCAGTCTCCTCCAGCAAGACCTCATGGCCTGACTTCACAGTTAGACCTCACCATCAGACCTCACAGTACCCGCAAACACTATAAATCAAATGAACCCAATAGACATATACAGAATAGTCCAACCAACAACAGCTGAATATATATTATCCTGAGGTGCTCATGGAAGAAGCTTTTCCAAAATAGACCATATTCTTGGCCATAAAGCAATTAACAGCAAATTTTTAAAAAAGTAATATAATTGCTTACATCTTTTCAAATCATAATGGAATGAAAGTAGAAATCAACACCAGGAAGATCCCCAAAAATTACATAAGTACATGGAGATTGAATGATTTTGAATTAGAATTGAATTAGGGGAAAATTTTTTAAATTCCTAAAATTAAAAGAAAATGAGAAACAACTTACCAAAATCTATGGAGCACTTTGAAGGCAGTTTTTTGGGGGGTTTTTTGTTTGTTTGTTTTTTGTTTTTGGTTTTTGGTTTTTGGTTTTTGTTTTTTGCGGTACTTGGGATTGAACTCAGGGGCATTCTACCTTCGAGCTATACCCCCAGCCCTATTTTTTATTCTTTATTTTGAAACAAGGTCTCACTAAGTTTCGGAGTGCCTCACTAGGTAGCTGAGGCTGGCCTCTAACCCAAATCCTCCAGTCTCAGGCTCCCAAATGCTGGGATTACAAGTGTGTGCCACCATGCCCAGCTTGAAGGCAGTTTTAAGAGAAAATATTATAGCATTGAGTGCCCACATAAGAAAAAGAGAAAGTCACCAAATAAACAGTGTAAAGATATACCCCAAGACCCTAAAAAACAGGAACAAACTAATTCCGAAGCAAGAAGAAAGCAAGAAATCATTAGAGAACAACAAGACTAAAAATACAAAAGATCAACAAAACAAAGAACTGGGTGTTTTGAAAAGATAAACCCTTAGCCAACCCAACCAAAAGAAATAAAGAATTGATCGAAATTACTAAAATAAGAAATGAAAAAGGAGAACCCACAGACAAAAGGAAAATCCAGAGGATTGTTAGAAACTATTTTGAAAATTTATATTCTAATAAACTAAAAAACAGAATAAATCAACAGATTTCTAGATACATATGACCTAACCTAAATTGAACCAGGAGGATATAGAAAATCTAAACTGACCAAGAGCAAGCAGAAAGATAAAAACAGCAATAAAAGACTTTAAAAGTCGAAGTCCAGATGGATTCCCAGCTGAATTCTACAAAACTTTTATAGAATATCTAAACCAAATCCTTCACTAATTATTCATGAAATAGAAAAAGATGGGATTCTTCTAAACTCTATGAAGCCAGTATCACTTTAATACCAAAACCAAATAAAGATACCTCAAGAAAAGAAAATTACAGGCCAGCATCCTTGATGAATATAGATGCAAAAACTCTAAACAGAATACTAGCAAAGGACAAAAACCACATGGTTATCTCAATAGATGCTGAAAACGCATTTGACAAAACCCAATACCCATTCTTGTAAAAAAAACAAACAAAAACATTGCAGAAAATCAGAATAGAAGGAACTTGCCTTAACATCATAAAGGCAACATACAGTAAACCCAAAACCAATATCATATTGAATGGGAAAAAACTGTGGGAATGTCCTTTAAAATCAGGAACAGGATATGCATGTGTACAATCACCACTCCTTTTCAATACAGTATTCAAAATTATAGCCACAATGATAAGATAAGAGAAGGAAATCAAAGGAATACAAATAGAAAAAGAAAAACTGAAATTATCTATATTTGCATATGACATGATCCTATACTCAGAAAACCAAAAGATGACATGATCCTATACTCAGAAGACCAAAAAAAACTTAACCAAAAGACTTCTAGAGATGATTAACAAATCCAACAAAGTAGTGAGATATAAAATCAATCTATAAAAATAAATAGTTTTTCTATATGGCAACTATGAAGTCACTGAAAAAGAAACTCAGAAAACAATTCCTCAATAACCTCAAAAAATAAAATATCTAGAAATAAATCTAACCAAGGAGTAAAAGTCCTCTAAAATAAAAATTATAAAACAATAAAGAAAGAAATACCCATGCTCTTAGATAGGCAGAATAAATATTACCAAAATAGCCATTATACCAAAAGTGACCTACAGAGTCAATGCAATCTCTATTAAAATGCCAATGTCATTCTTCACAGACCTAGAAAAATCAGGTGTAAATTTCATATGGAGAAACAACAGACCCAGAATAGCCAAAGAAATTATCAGCAATAAGAACCATGCAGGAGGCATCACAACTCCTGACTTCAAACAATACTATAAAGCTATAGTAATAAAAAAGCATGATATTGGCACAAAAAAACCAGACAAATACACTAATGGAACAGAATAAAATAAACAGAAACAAATCCACACACTTATAGTTAATTGATGTTCAACGGAGATGCCAAAAAACATGTTGGAGAAAAGACAACTTTTTCAACAAATGGTGGTGGGAACACTGGTTATCCATTTGCACAAAAGTGGAATTAAACCCCAACCTCTCACCCTGCACAAGAGTCAACGCAAGATGGATCAAAGTCCTAGAAATTAGACCAGTGATTTGAAATTATTAGAGAAGGGCCTAGGACCAACATGTCAATATATAGGCCCTGATAGAAATTTCCTCAATAAGACCACAAATCTCAGGAAATTAAAATAAGAATTAGTAAATGGGATTTAAAAGTTTCTGTTCAGCAAAGGAAACCATTAAGAGTCTAAAGAGAAAAGCTGCAGAATGGGAGATCTTTGCCAACTATTCATCTAATAGAGGACTAATATCTAGAATATATGAAGTATTTAAAAGACTCAACACTAAAAAAACAAATAACCCAATCAAGAAATGGAACAGTGAACTAGACATTTCGCAAAAGAAGAGATACAAATGGCCAATAAATACATGAAAAAATGTTCAACATCATTAGCAATCAGGGAGATGCAAAACAAAACTACACAGAGATTCCATCTAACCCCAATCAGAATGGCAATCAAGAAATCAAACAACAATAAATGCTGGCAAGGATGTGGGGAAAAAGAAACTCTTCTATACTGTTGGTGGGATTGCAAATTAGTGCAGCTGCTGTGAATATTAGTGTGGAGATTCCTCCGAAAACTGGGAATGGATTTACCACATGATTCAGCTATATTATTTCTGGGTATCTTTCCAAAGGGACTGAAATCAGAATATTATAGCGATATAGGCATATTTAGATTTACAGCAGCACAATTTACAATAGCCAAATATGAAGCCAACCTAGATGTCCATCAACAGATGACTAGATTACAAAATTATGGGATATGTACACACAATATAATTCTATCCAGCAATAAAGAAGAACAAAATTATGTCATTTGCAGGAAAATGGATAGACCTCGAGAATGTTATGTGAGATTAACCAGCCATAGAAAATTAAATGTCATATGTTTTCTCTCATATACAGAATCCAGGACATAATCAAGATACAAGAGAGACTTTAGATAAGGGAGGAGAAACCCCCATGGAGCAATGGAGATAGTCTAGTGATGGTGGGGGAGGGAGGGAGAATTGATGAAGAAAACACTTCCACTGACATTATATAAATATGTGAAATTACCAATGACAATCTCAATATCAGATATGGGGAAGAGGAGGGAGTGGGGAGGAGATTTGGAGGAAGCTCACCAAGTGCCGTGTGCACGTGTGCCACTATCACTGGGAACTACATTCTGATGTGAGACTATAATACACCAATAAAAGTATATATATATATATATATATATATATATACATATATATATATATATATATATTTGTATATATATTTGAATATATGAATATATAAAGAACTTTTAAAACCCAACAGTAAAAAAATATTAAAAAAATCATCCAAAAGTGGTAAAAGACATGAAGATATTTTTCACTGAAGAAGATATAGATGTTCAGTATAATTAATCATTGAGGAAATGTAAATTAAATTAGATGCATAACAATGAGACACCATTACACCCTATCAGAATGGCCAAAATAAAACAAAATAGTGATAATGTTTAATGATGACAAGGAAGCAGGAAGCCTAGAAACTGAAGTAGTCATGCATTGATGTGATAATGTAAAATGATGCAGTCATTCTGGAAAGCAGTTTGATAATAAAAAAAAAAAAAGCTAAACATACAACTAATAGAAAATTCAGCAATTACCCTCCAGGGCATAAGTCTAGAGAGATGAACATTTATGTTCACACAGAAGCTTGTACATGGATATCCAACTGTATTTACAATAAAAAAAAACCTGGAAATAACCCAGCTGTCCTTCATTGGGTGGACAGTTAAAACTGTGTCACATCCATACCAAGGAAGAAGACTCAACAATTAAAAGGAGTGAACCATCCATACGCACAAAGACCTGTATGAATTTCCAGTGAAAAACCATTAAACACCTGACTTAGTGCTCCTTGCTGTGACCCAAAACACATAAGCACCACAACTTGGAAGGTAGTTTATTTGGGTTCCTGGGTTGAGAGGGTCAGCCCATGATTGGCCAGCTTGAAGGCAGAAATATTATAATGGCACAGGACAGCTTCAAGATCAAGGCAGACAGAAACCAGAGGAAGATACCGGAAGTGGCCTGTAACAGATAAGCTGCTCAAGGCCCCAGCCTCTGTACCCCACCTGCTCCACCCACACCCGACCAGCACAGGGAGAACCTGCCCTGCACTGATGGTTCTCTCAGCTCTCAAGGTCACCAGCCAGAGCCTCTCAGAGGCCCAGGACACCCATAGCTGATTCCATTGACTTCTTTTAACCCAAGTGTCCATTTAAACACGCATATACAATATTATATTTCTTTCTATAACTTTAAAAAAAAAAAAAAACACAGGCTCACTGTTAGCATTTAAAATTGATTATGTCATCCTTTTCTCTGGGAGTTTCCCCATACTGCTCACCCTAGTCGGGTTTGAAACAACCCGATGGCACTCTTTGCCAATACTGTTGAGATTTATCCGCTGGGATCCAATACAAAGTGGAATGAATCATCAAATTTCCAACCCCTCTGCTGTTCCCTTTTCGAAGCTACATCCCCTTAGAGTGTAACACCTGATTCCCAGATGAAGAAGTTAGTCACTCGGTCCATTAGGGTGAGACTCTGCCCCACATGAGCCCGGCCCTGGTATCAACGTGGCCAACAGGAGGATCAGAAGGCCCCTGCTGGGGGGGGCAGGCCTCTCTCCCATGCCCAAGATTGAGACTCAACGCAGCAGGAGTCAGGCCTGTGTAAAAGTAAGCAACTAAACCAGAGACAAGCGGGCAAGATGGAAGCAGCGCTGTCACAATACACTGGCAGCCATCCTCTTCACTTGCATGTGGAAGCTGCAAAGGCTGGAGCCCAGTGTGTTTTACAGTTCTATAGGAGCCAAATATGACATGTAAGTGATCCATTCCATTAATATTGTGTCACTGTGACAATCTGGAATGCATTTTAATCAAAAGGCCCCTTGAAATGGTCTCCTTTGTTGTATTTTCTTCTTGGCTCGTTTTATCAACATCTGCTATGTTTAGACAATATGAATTAAAACTGAGGAATGCTGTTTGTACTCAGCTACTTTTGTTGAGAGTGTAGCATCCCAAGATTGGCAGTGTTTATGTAAATCAGTGTGGCTGACACAGACATCATAAACAAATGAGGAAAATATAACAAACACATTGTTCACACAGGAAATGTTTGTTTTGAGAATTGGCTTTGGTCTCAGCAGATTGATGAAGAGCTGCTGATCTTCTAGATCTGGGCTGCACTGGAACATCAGGCCACCTCCACCAGCAGGCCAGGCAGAGCCACCCCAGAGCCTGCAGCCAGCAGAACACGGGCTCCAGGCTTCGGCCCAGGCATCTGCCTGAGGCTCACCAGCTAGAGCTTGAGTGCTGGGCGGGTTGACCCCAGGTTCTGCCAGAGAGCTGGTGCAGCAAAGCAGACACAATCATAGCATGCTTTGGATGGGGAAGGTTTCAGCAAGGCTTTCTGTTCCTGAGTCCTAACTCCTTCAAAAAGAAGCGAAGGCAGGGAAATAATCGTACAAATGCATGATGACATGTATGTACAGTGAAGTTCACAGAAGTGTGGTTTATAAGCACAAAAGTACAGACACTTCCTACAGATTGATCGCACAGACTTGGAGAGACACTGACCATGGTGCACCACAGGGCAGTGACACAGCATGAGACAAGAGTCCTACGCTGACATCCCTGTCTCCCATAGACCTGTGCTCCAAGAGCATCCAGGGTGGCAGAGAATGCCCCATGTTCTTTATAGAAAGAATTTTTTTATTGTTTGTACTGGGAATTGAACCCGGGGGGTTCTACCTCTGAGCTACACCTCCAGTCCTGTTTTATTTTTACTTTGAAATAGGGACTCACTAGATTGATGAGCGTTTCACTACTTGCTAAGGCTGTCCTCAAACCTATGATCCTCCTATCTCATTCTCCCAAGTACTGAGATTACAAATGTGCACCACCAAACCCTGCTATAGAAAGGATTTATAGGACTGGGACTGTAGCTTAGTGGTAGAGCATTTGCCTAGCATGCACAAGGCCCTGAATTCAAATTCAATTCCCAGCAACACACACACACACACACACACACACACTTCTTCTATAGGTTTAAGATATTACTTCAAAAATTTCAAAAGAATTGTGAGCAACTGGTTGCTGCCTTAAGGGTGAGACACTGAGAAGCTACAAGTTAACATTAGAGAGAGATTTGCTTGTGTTTTTCATACTGCTTTTACTGCCAGGTTTTTATTGTGTGTATGCATTACATAAAATATTTTCTAAGTTGTACTTTGATCACAGTGATGAAAAAGCTAATACAGTTCTAAAATCGATTGTGGCAACAGTTGAACACTTCCATGATTGTAGTAAAAACAATCGATTGTATATTTTAAAAGGGTAAGCCATATGGCATAAAAATAATGCATCAATAAAGCTTTTTAATACACTTTTATTGGTGCATTATAGTCTCACATCATAATGTAACTCATGTTATTAGTGACATACATGCACACAGAATTTGGTGGCTCCCCTCTACCTCCCCATCTCCCCCCTTCCCAATACAAAGTACTGAGATTGACATGGTATTTTCTCATATGTTCACATAGTTGATGGTAGTAATTCCATTAATTAACCTCATTCTTCCCCCTTTCCTTACATTAGACAACTTCCCTGGCTCCACTGAGGTTTCTCCTCCAGTATCGGGAGTTCCTCTGGTATCCCAATTACTCCCTAGCTTCAATATACTAGAGAAAACATACGACCCTTCACTTTCTAAGACTGGCTAATCTCATTTAACATAATGTTCTCTATATCCATCCATTTTCTTGCAAATGACATAATTTTGTCTTCTTTATTGCTGAGTAAAATCCCATTGTACGAGTGTCCCATATTTTTGAAATCCCTTCATTTGCTGATGGACACCTAGGTTAGTTCCATAATTTGGCTATTGTGAATTGTGCTGCTATGAACATGGGTATGCATATATTACCCTAGTTCTCTGATTTCAGCCACTTTGAAATGATACTCAGGAGTGGTATAGCCAGATCATACGGTGAATGCATACCCAGTTTTCTGAGGAATCTCCACACTGATCCCCATAGTAATTGAACTAATTTGCAATCCCACCAACACAGTAGAAAAGTTCAATTTCCCCACATTCTTGCCAAAATTTATTGGTTTTTGACTTCTTGTTGATTATCATTCTGATTTAGGTTAGATGGAATCTTAGTGCAGTATTGATTTGCATCTCCCTGATTGTTAATGATGTTAAACAATTTTTTGTGTATATATTGGCCATTTGTATCTATGCTTTTGTGAAGTGTCCATTCAATTCAATTGCCAAGTTCTTGATTGGGTTATCTTTTTTTAGTGTAAAGTCTTTTACGTTCTTTGTATATACTAGATATTAGTCCTCTATCAGAGGGATAATTGGCAAAGATCTTCTACCATTCTGTAGGCTTTCTCTTTAGACTCTTGATGGTTTCCTTTGATGAGCGGAAACTTTTTAGTTTAATGCCATCCCATTTATTAATTATTGTTTTAATTTCCTGAACTTTGGGATCTTGTTAAGGAAGTTTCTACCTGTGCCTATATATTTGAGTGTTGGACCTATGCCTTCCTCTAGTAGTTTCAAAGTCTCTGGTCTAACTTCCAAGTCTTTGACCCATCTCAAGGTGACTCCTATGCAGGATGAGAGATAAGAAGTTAGTTCCATTTTTCTACAACTGGATAACCACTTTTCCCAGCACCATTTGTTGAAAGGGCTGTCTTTTCTCCAATGTATATGTCTAGCACCTTTATGAAAAATCAATTGGCTATAAGTCTATGGATTTGTTTCTGTATCTTCTATTCTGTTCTATTTGTCTATGTGTCTGTTTTTGTTCCAATACCAGGCTGTTTTTTATTACTATAGCTCTGCAGTATAATTTGAAGTCAGGAGTTATGATGCCTCCTGCATGGTTATTATTTCTGAGAATTGCTTTGGCTATTCTGCATCTGTTGTTTCTCCATATGAAATTTACAATTTATTTTTCTTGATCTGTGAAGAATGACATTGGTATTTCGATAGGGATTGCATTGACTCTGTAGATCACTTTTGGTAGAATGGCCATTTTGATAATATTTATTTTGCCTATCCAAGAGCAAGGGAGATCTTTCCCTCTTCTAAGATCTTCATCAATTTCTTTCTTTAGTGTTTTATAATTTTCATTGTAGAGATCTTTTACCTCCTTGGTTAGGTTTATTCCCAGGTATTTTATTTTTTGAGGTTACTGATTTTTTAAGTTGGTTTTGTAATCCTACTACTTTGCTGAATTTATTAATCAGCTCCAATAGTCTTTTGGTTGAGTTTTTTAGGGGGTGGTAGGGAAGGTCTTCTAAATATGGGACCATGTCATCTGCAAATAGAGATAATTTTAATTCTTCCTTTCCTGTTGGAATTATTTGATATCTTTCTCTTGTCTTATTGCTCCAGGAAGAGTCTCAAGGACTATACTGAAAAGAAGTGGTGATAGTGGGTATCCTTGTCTTGTTCCTAATTTTAAAGGGAATTCCCACAGTTTTTACCCATTCAATATGATGTTAGCTTTGGGTTTATTATATATTGCCTTAATGGTACATTCCTTCCATTCCAATTTTCTGTAGTGTTTTTAACATCAGTGGATGTTGGTTTTTGTCAAATGCTTTTTCAGTGTCTATTGAAATGATCATGTCATTTTTGTCCTTAGTTCTGTTTATGTAGTGAATGACATGTATTGATTTAAGTATGTTGAACCAGCCTTACTTTCTTGGGATGAAACCAACATGGTCATGGTGCACAATTTTCTTGATGTGATTTTTTAATACACATGGCTAGTATTTGTTCGTCTATGTTCATCAATGATATTGGTCTATAATTTTCTTTTATTGAGGTGTCTTTATTTGGTTTTGGTATTATGATGATACTGACCTCACAGAAGGAGTTTGGAAGATTTTCATATTTTGACTTCACAGAATAACTTGTGAAGTATTGAGTTTACTTCTGCTGTAAATATTTGGTAGAATTCAGCTGGGAATCTCTCTGTATCTGGGCCTTCCTTTGATAAAAGGCCTTTTATTGCTGTTTTCTTCTCTTTGCTTGCTATTGGTCAGCTTAGGTTTTTCTATAGCTTCTTGGTTCAATCTAGGTAGGTTGTATGTATGTGTCTAGAAAGCTGTTGATTTCTTCCATGTTTCCTAGATTATTGGAATATAAATTTTCAAAATAGGTTCTGATGATCCTCTGGATTTCCCCCACTGTCTGTGGTGATGTCTGCTTTTTCATTTCTGATTTTAATAATTTGGGTTGATTCTTTCTTTTGGTTAAATTGACTAAGGGTTTGTCAATCTTGTTAATTTTTTCAAAGAACTAGCTTTTTGTTTTGTTGATCATTTGTATTATTTTTGTTTTGTTTTGTTTTGTTGTTGTTCTCTACTTCATTGATTTCTGCTCTGATTTTAATTATCTCCTGCCTTCTACTGCCTTTGGGATAAGACTGTTCCTGGGTTTTTTAGGTCCTTGAGGTATGTTATTAGGTTGTTAATTTGTTGAATTTCCATTTTTCTTATGTAGGCACTCAGTACCATAAATTTTCCTCTTAATACCACCTTCAAAGTGTCCCATAGATTTTGGTATGCTATGCCTCTATTTTCATTTAATTCCAGGAACTTTTTTCTCCCCATATTTCTTCTCTGATCCAGTCTTCATTCAAGAGTGTATTGTTCAGTCTTCATGTATTTATGTAATTTATTTTGGTCTTCCTGTTGTTGGTTTCTACTTTCATTCCATTGTGATCTAAGAAGATGCAGGAAATTATATTACATTTTTAAATTTGCTGATGCTTGCTTTGTGGCCCAGGATGTGGTCTATTTTGAAGAAGATTCCACGAGCAGCTAAGAAGAATGTGTATTCAGCTGTTGCTAGTTGAAATATTCTGTATATGTCTATTAGGTTTGATGTATAGTGTTCTTTAGGTTTGAAGAATCTTTATTCATCTTTTGTCTAGAAGATTGATCTAGTGGTGTGAGTGGTGTGTGGAAGTCTCCCAATATTATTGTATTTGGATCTATTTGAGGCCTGATGTCCCAAATAGTTTGCTTTACACAAGTGTGTGCACCCACATTTGGGGCATAAATGTCTACTATCATTATTTCTTCTTATTGGACCCACTTTGCCTCTTCTGATGTGTTTTAGTTTAAAGTTTGTTCTGCCAGATATGAACATTGCTACCCCTACTTGTTTTTTGGTCTCCATTTGCATGGTTTATCTTTTTCTGTCCTTTCACCTTTAGCATATAGATATCTTTGGCTGTAAAGTAAGTTTCTTGCAAGCAGCATATAGTTGGATTATGCTTTTTAACCCATATTTCCAGTCTACATCTTTTATCTGGGGAGTTAAGACCTTTGACTTTCAGTGTTATTATTGAGATATGATTTTTGTTTTTTGTCATTTTGAGTTATAGTTTCTGTTTGATAGTGCTATTTATCCTTCCCTTAGTTGCTCATCTGATAGAGTTTGCCCCCTTTCTGTTTCTTCTTCTTCTTCTTCTTCTTCTTCTTCTTCTTCTTCTTCTTCTTCTTCTTTGTATTTTATTTCCTTAAGTATTTTCTCTAATGCTGACTTGGTAGTCATAAATTCTTTTAGTTTCTCCTTGACTTGGAATGTTTTTATTTCTCCATCAATTTTGAATGATATCTTTGCTTGGATATAGCAGCCCTGGTTGGAAGTTGTTTTCTTCTAGGGTCTGGAGTACATCATACCAGTCCCTCCTGGCTTTTATGACTTGAGTTAAAGTCTGGAGTGATTTTTATTGTTTTGCCCCTGAGTGTCACCTGTTCTTTTGTTCTTACTGCTTTTAAGATTCCTTGCTAGGCCTCTATGTTAGTCATTTTGATTAATAGATGACATGGGGAAGTCCTTCTTTGATTTTGTCTTAGTGGTGTTCTCAATGTCTCCTGTACATGGATGTCCAAGTCTTTTTCTATACTTGGGAAATTCTCTGAAATTATTCCTCTGAAGAGGTTTCTTATACCCATGATTTGTGCTTCTAGATCTTCTTCAATGCCTTTTATCCATAAGTTAGGACATTTCATATTGTCCCATATTTCTTTGATGTTTGGGTTGTGTGATTATATTGTCTTTTTTATATTGTTGACTGTGATTTCAGTTTTAAATGAACTGTCTTCCATGAGTGAAACTCTGTTTTCCATGTGGTCTAGCCTGCCACAGGGGTTTTTTGCAGTCTTTCATGTATTTGTTGACTCCTTCATTTCACTCAAAGCCTTTTTTTTGGTTCTTTCTTAGCGCCTCAATTTTCTCCTTAACTTCCTGTTCATTTTCTTTGAGACCTTTCATCATATTGAGGATCAAAATTCAGAATTTTCCTTCTTGCATTTCCTGCAAAATAGTATTGATGATCTCTCTTGTTGTTGAGTTGTGGGAGTTTATTGTTTCTTCACTGTTACTGTTCTTCATATATTTTCAGAGTTCTCAGGTTTGTATTTCTGTTGTCTTGGCATCTTTCTCCTCTTTGTGTGTGGGTCCTGTGTCTATTTGTTATTCCTTTAAAATAAGGTGTATTCTGGGGGTATATATTTGCCTCTACAAATCTGTCTCATACCTCAAACTTTGGAGTTTGTTCCCCAGAGTCTCTTTAGCTATATTTAGTTTATAGTGCAGGCAAACAGGAGTCTCTACAGGCCACTGTGCTTTCCAGGCCCAAAATCTGTAGGGCCTCAACAACTTAGCCAGACCCTGTTTTAAATATATAATTAGGGCTGGATCTGTATCTCAGAGGTAGAATGCCCTTGGGTTCAATCTCCAATTCCACACACAGAAAAAATGTCTTGCATTACCTCTCCCATTCAGTTTGGAAAATGACCCTTTAATCTCATGGTATCTCCAATTTGTAATCCAAACAATGAAGAGGAAAGATTTGATCCTCTTGCAGCTTGTTCTAGCCTCCAAGTGCCATGGTGTCCTCACATCCCCTCCCAGGACCACCTCAGAGGGCACGTGCTGTCCTTGTCCTCACTATCCCCTGAATCCCTGGCTTTGCTCCAAGGAACAGAGAAAAGGCAACAGGTGGGCCCACAAGCTCTGCTGCATGAGCTTCCCCAAAGGTCCATGCAAGCAAGAGCAGATGAAGCACGTGAAAACCCGCTGTGCTCCCACAGTGCTGCCAAGGATCTGAGAAGCAAGGTGGAAGTTAGGCCTCTAAATTAAGGCTAACCTCATTCCCTGGTTGGCACAGGACCACTCCCTCCAGTCTTCCCACCCACCCTCATCCACACTTCTTTCTTGAACAGCAATGTGACACCCATGCCACAGGGAACAGGTGGCTCTGCCCCAGATGAATTTTGGTTTTAAGTGAACCAAAGGAAAGCTACCCACTTCTGCTCACTTCTTCTCTGTAAGTATAAAGTCCCTAACTTAGACCTAGACCTCAAGGATCAAAACCAAGAGAGCGGAGGCGGCCTGTTTCTCAGATGGCAGAATAGAGGAGACAGTGGTAGGTTGCGAGCTTCCCTGAGGTGCCCACAGTGAGAAAGGAATGTAGACAAGATGCAGAGCCAGTGTACTGCTGCCAGGACACCAGGGTGGGACTTGTGACTGAGGCCTGAGTGCAAAGACACAAACCAGCCATTGGAGGTGTTTCTAGTAGAGGGATGTCAAGGAAACTCCTGAGAGGTATAATTCCAGCTGCAAAACATTTGCCAAGGCCAATGGCAATCAGTATCCTCTCATCAGTATCTGGAGAGGTCCTGAGCAGCAATACATCTTGTTTCACAAGAGAGATTCCTATCTGCACACAAAGCTCTGCTCTTCTTTCTCTTCTGAAGAGGGCAATACCCAGACACTGGAGTGAAGGTCACAGCCCTTCTGTAGAGCAGTGCAGGAAAGTGGAGCAGGGAAGTGACTGAGCTTGTAATTTTGGGTTGCAATGAGAGTTGGATGTCCACGGCTATTGTTTTGCTTGACAAAAGGAAACAGTTAGCTCTGGAATTCACTCTGCTTTGTAAGGAAAATAACACCTCCTTCTCAGAGCTTGGAACTGTTTTCCTCAATCTGCAGCCCCAGAGTATTTCTCAGTATCTAGACAAAGACTGATGACACCAGATATCTGGAACAGAGCATCTTTCTTGTAAGAAAACACTGTTTTGGGGTCAAAGGAGCACAACGGAAACAAATAAAATTTAATTATACCTAAAACCCATTCATAGTAACAGTATGTTGGCGATTATAAAACTCAAGCTTTCAGCTAGGCGTGGTGGTGCACACCTGTAATGCCATACTTGGGAGGCTGAGACAAGAGGATCACAGGCTATTGAAAATTCATTATCCAAGGCACAGATTGGGCATTTGTCTTCTCTGGAGGTTATCATGACTGCCTTGTCATTGTCAGCTTGATGAGATCTTAACAAGATATCATCACCAAGCCTCCCTCATAAAAATGGCCACGCCCAGTATTAATGTTTGCCAAATCACAGCATAAAAGCATATACATATATGTATACACACTATCTATATATATATATAGTGTGTGTGTGTGCTACTGGGGATTGAACCCAGGGGCATTCTACATTTGAGCTATACCCCCAGCCCTATTTTTTACTCTTTATTTTGAAACAAGTTCTCACTAAGTTGAAGAGGGCTTTATTATGTTGCTGAGGCTGGCTATGAATCTGCGATCCTCTTGCCTCAGTCTCCCAAGTACTGAGGTTAGAAGCATATGCCGCCACTCCCAGCTATAAAATCCTTCTTATCTAATCCATTGATGGGTTAAAGATGGCAGAATAGAGGGAGACAGCATGTTTCAGGTGCTCCAAGACTTGGAACTCAACCAGCAGGAAGACTGCTTCTTGACAAGGGAAGAAAAACAGCCCAAACTCAACAAAACAACAACTGAAATGCAGCAGAATCAGAGGCAGAAGAGAGTGCAAAGTACTGTAGAGCTTCACACATCTCACCTGCTGAGTGGAGAACAGTGACCCTGGCACCATCTTGGCCAGGCTGCACCAAGAAAAGAATTAAAATTATCTCTATTTGCAGATGGCATGATCCTACATTTAGAAGACCCCAAAAACTCAACCAAAAGACCACTGGAGCTGATTAACAAATTCAGCAAAGTAGAGATACAAAATCAACCTAAAATATCGGTAGCTTTTCTATATGCCAACCAGGAATCCATTGAGAAAGAAACCTAGAAAATAATGCCATTCACAATAATCTCAAAACCAATAAAATACCTAGGAATAAACCTAACCAAGGAGTAAAAGGACCTCTAAAATGAAAATTATAAAACACTAAAGAAATAAATTGATGAAGATAGATCTTAGAAGATAGAAAGATCTCCCTTGCTCTTGGATAGGCACAATAAATATTATCAAAATGTCCATTCTATCAAAAGTGATCTACAGAGTCAATGCACTTCCTATCCACAGATAATAACTTTTAAGGAGAAAGGTTTATTGGGCTCCTGGTGTCAGAGGTTTCAGTGTGTGGTTGGTTGGCTTTGTTGATTTGGGGCCTTTGGCAAGACAGCATGGTGACAGCATGTGGCCGAGAAAACTCATCTCACAGCCAGGAAACATAAAAAGAGAGAAGGGCTAGGGTCCCCAGGTCCCCTTCCAGTGACCTAACTTCCTCCTGGTGGCACCACAGGCTGGTGGCATTGAACCTTCCACATATGGACCTTTGGGGGGACACATCCAAACCACAGCAAAGATGGCACAGGAATGGCAGGACACAAACTCCCTATGAAGATCATAAACTGTACCAGCTAAAGGACACAAAGAAGGGTGAGTGGTACCACAATAAAAAAAAAAAAAGACAAAATGATGTCCATGTTCAGAGACCCCCCACCAGAAAGAGGAGCTGATGTGGCGATTCACCTTCAGTCTTGGCCACTTCAACCTGAGGAAGGACATGCATGTCAGAGACGTCTGGTCAGAGGTTTGAGGGTTCAGTGGAGCCATGAGAATAGACATTCTCCCATTACTTGCTGACGTGTCCTTGTTTTTAAACCACTTCTGCAGGAAGATAAGAGGCAACAGCTCACTCAGCATGGGAGTTGATAAGGTCCACCTCACAGAAATACAGCACATGGAGCTTCAAGTGGAGGACATCATAGCCCTTCTGTGTCTTGGCGGTGCTAGAGTCATAACATTGTATAGCATTACCAAAACCAACAGGGCAAAACTAGACACCACATAACAGAGTCTTAGCTCAGCCCTGCCCTAAAGAAAGTGCTTGAAGCCTGGTGACATCATTACCTTGGAAATAAAGTTAGATGGAGCTTGTGCTTTTACCTCTTTTAATGGTAAAATTCATTTATAAGTTAATGTGAAGTTATCAAGTCACTTCCTAGATTTAGCATGGCAAGATTTAGCATAGCAAGGGTACATTAAACAGGTAGGTGTTGATGGAAGAGAGAAGTGGAATGTCTAGGGAGCGACAGTGACAGGACAAAGCAGATATTCATAATCATAGCAGCAATTACTGTTTTGGGACCAGTTGGAAAAACCCAAATATGTGTTGACAGAAAAAATGGCTAAATTAGCCGGGTGTGGTGGCGCACGCTTGTAATCCCAGTACTTGGGAGGCTGAGACCGGAGGATCTGGGGTTCGCAGCCAGACTGAACTACTTAGTGAGGCCCTCCACAACTTAATGAGACCCTGTTTCAAAAATAAAGAATAAAAAAATAGGGCTAGGGGTGTAGCTCAGAGGTAGAATGCCCCTGGGTTCCATCCTCAGTACCGCAAAAAAAAAAAAAAAAAAAAAAAAAAAAAAAATGGCTAAATTAACTATGGTGTGGTGCAGTGGTGCATTTCCTAAACAGATGCAGAAAGATCCTAAGATAAAATGTGAGTGTAAAAAGCCAGTTTGCAGAACAGCATGCCTAGTATGATACTACACACACACACATATGTGTGTTTATTCATTTTATGTGTACACAGAAATGCATGCAAATATTTTAAAATATAGAAGATCACACCAAACTGATAAGACTCTGCTTCTGGGAAGAGGAGAGGATTATAAAAGAATGATGAGGAATCTTCAGATCTTCAGTTTTTTTCATAATTTTTTACTTGTTTTATTCGCTCAGCACTTCATGTCAGGAATTTTCCATAGCTAGTCAAACAAACATGTCCATTTATTTTCTACAATGAACATAAGTGTTTCTACTTATTTGCTTTAGTGAACAGTACAAATAATAGTAAAATATCCTGTGTCTGCTTCTTTATACAAACATAGAAGGTGTGAAATTGCCAGTTCACAGTAGATGGGCATTTTTCCTATTTTGTTTCCTATTTTCCAGAGTTTTTTCGATTGACACATGAAAATTGTACATATATACGGGGTGCCATGTGATGTTCTGATGCATGTATACATCGTGTAAATATTCAGGTCAGGGTGAACCTATTTGTCGCATTAATCACGTCTTTGTGGTGAAAGCCTCTCACGTCCTCTCTTCTATCTTTTGGAATGTGTTCATTATCATCTATCCTCACCCTACAGCCCAGTAGCATACCAGGGCTTCTTGCTTCTCTCAAACTGTAACCTGGCACCACTGGTCAATGTGTCCCCATCCCGCTTCCCCTCTCCTCAGCCTCTGGCGCCCACCACTCCATGCTCAGCTCTCATGAGGTCAGCTCTGTAGACTCCACCTACGAGGGAGGACAGGCAGTGCTTTCCTTTTGGTGCCTGGCTTATTTCACTGAACACACTTCCCTCCTGTTCCATCTCTATTACCCCAATGGCAGTGCTTCATCCTTTCCTGAGGCTGAATAGTATTACACTGGGCCTCTCTACCGCACTGTCTCCTCTCATTGTCCACTCACTGGCTGGTGGACATGAGGCTGTCGTGAACATGGCTGCAGTGGACATGGGAGTACAGGCGTCCGTTCCACGCGCTGGCTTGCTTTCCCTTGGAGATACACACACAACAGTGGGATTGTTGGATCATATGGTTGTTCCTTTCTTCTTCTTCTTCTTCTTCTTCTTCTTCTTCTTCTTCTTCTTCTTCTTCTTCTTCTTTTAGCTTTTTCAGGATGCTTGATTTTGCATGTATTTATACTGGAATGTATCCCAAGATTAATAAAAATAAGCTTAAAAATATAAAATGAAAATTAACAAAGAACTGGATGTTGGGGTCAAGGCCTCCACTTGAGGAGAGGCAGAGGCGTCTGCTCAGTGGGGTCTGGCCTTGCCATGAAGGTGTGCATGAGGAGGAATCCAGGCCTCAGGGCCCAGCCATGGTCTCCCTGTCCTCCCCCAGGCTCTGCACCTTGGCTGCGAGTATTGTTCCCTGACTGTCTCCTGTGGGCTTGCTTCTCCAGCTGGTCCCTAGCATGATCTCTTGATTCCAGGACAGCACCTGCCCTCTAGCCCAGAGCACATGCTGCAGCTGGGGCACAGCTGTTCTCTGTCACCCTGGCCCAGCAGAACTACTTCTATGAAAGACTGGCACCTGGAAACGATGTTCACCACAGATCCCTTCCTCAGTCAGGGGAGTCAGGGGCCTCATTAGTGACCCCACGTGACACAGGACAAGAGGTCACAAGCTGTATCATTTTATCTCTCTTTTGTCTCATCTGACCCAGGCACAAATGAGACCTTGTATAGCACGTGGAAGGTAATTCATAAACTAAGTATGTCCGCTTCTCCTTGTTTATTGCTCCTCTTTCCACCCAGGTCTTGTGCCTTCCTGACTGAAGGGCTCATGGGATACTAAAACTTTCACATTTGTATACCTGATGTTAACAATCAATTATAAAAATGTAGCCTGGTGTGGTGGTGCCCACCTGTGATCCAGTACTTGAGAGGCTGAGACAAAAGGATCGCAGGTACAAGGCCAGCCTCAGCAATTTAGCGAGGCCCTCAGCAAATTAGTGAGACCCTGTTTCAAAATTAAAAAAATAAAATAGGGATGAGGGTATAACTCAGAGCTAGAAGGCCCCGGGTTTAATTCCCAGGACAACACACACACACACATACACACACACACACACACACACACACACACACACACACAAAGTTTCATCCAGGGGCTGGGGATGTAGCTTAGTGGTAGAGTGCTTGCCTAGCATGCACTGGACCCTGGGTTCAAGTCCCAAACTTGCAAAAAGTTAAAAAGTAAATATTCTATCTAAACCCACAAACGCATGGTAACCTTTCTAAGGAACAAACACTGGACTCCTCCCAAGCCAGCCTCCAACCCCCACAGACTCTGGAGAGTGCCCAGCAGGTGCACGCGGTACAACCCAGTTTGCACAGTTCCCACCACAAGCCCCCAGGAAGGACCAGCCACAGCCAAAGCTCCATGGGGCAGCCCTGCTGAACCTCACGGGCCAGGGAGGACTGCGACAGTGAGGGAAAGGCAGGCATGGCCAGTCTAAAGGGATCATGTTCCACTTTTACATCTGTCGTGGGCAGTGCTTCTCTTGAAGGTTTTAAAAGGTGTGTGTGTGTGTGTGTGTGTGTGTGTGTGTGTGTGTGTGTGTGGTTTCTTTTTATACTATCTGGGATGATGTACCATAAGGTTCCTCAGACTCTTCTACTACCAGATTTTGAGGAAACAGAGCGTTAGGGACATCGGCAGCTACCAGCCCTTCCCGTGCCGCCCTGCAGAGGTCCAGCTCCCAGAGCTCCTGTGGACCAGCGCCTGGGCAGCAGGGAGCCCCAACAGAGCAGAGGGCAGGCTGTTGGGAGCCCCAGTGGTGAAGACCCCAGGCCACAAGGAGCCCTAACAATGCCAAGCCCCTGACATGCCAAGCTCCTTACTTTTGTCCGGCTCCCCATCCCTGTATGAGACGCCAGGCTGAGTGCTTCTGAAACCCTCAGAAGTCTACATAAAGCCGGGCTGCCTGAGAGAAATACAAAGGAAGACCTTAAGTCACAACTAGACTTATTTCTTAGCACCAATCAAACAAAAAAATCAGAAAATATTTAACCTATTCTAAATAGAGAATGGACCCTTTTGTCTAGAATACTAAAAGCACCTTGTGCCCTACCTCCACTGCCGAGTCTTGCAAAGAAGATGTCTGGGCAGTCCTAACGTGTTTATCTCATTTCTTTTATGCCTATAACATGCTCTAGTATAGTCTATATTTCTGATCAAAGGCTCCCCAGCCCAAGGTGGTCAAGCCTGCCATTGAAGGGTGGTGCAGGTCAGAGGTAAGAGGGGGCTGGGAGTGTAGTTTAGTGGTAGAGCACCTGCTGACATGCTTGAGGCCCTGAGTTCCGTCCCCAGCACACAAGCAAACAAGGGGTGGGCATGGAAGAGCCAACAGTAACAGTGACCTCAAAGGAGGGGGAGTTTAGGAATTGTCGGGCCAGTATAGTGCTCCTGGCCAGGTTCCCTACATTCAAACACACCACGAGTGACCACTGTGAACCCATATGACATTCACCAGAGAGAGGTGGAAGATAGAAAAAAGCAGAAAGAAGGGTGCTTTCTCCTGCCAGAATTGGAGTCAAGTCACCAAATGGTTTAAGTTTTAGGAGCTGCTGTAAAGCTGTGAGTGAGACCTGGGGTTGGGGACAGAGACCTGCTACTTCAGCAATCTCCTCAGGTTTTGAGGTTGTGTCTCTGCTCTAAAAGAGGGCTCTTGGCAACGTGTCTTCCTATGGTGCAAGGGGGCCAGAAGGAGTGATTTGCATATATACCCACATGCCAAATAGATTCTCATCATGTCCATTATTACCAGCCATCACTGCACAGACCTTAGGCGAGCAAAGAAGTTGACTTAACTGAAGGTGATTGGGGGGTGGGGGACACCCTAATGCACATGATGTACTTTCACAAACATATCAAAGTTAATCACTAAACTGAACTTGGGAACGAGGGAGGGCAAGGGAGTGGGGCGGGAATTGAGGAAGGGTTAAATGAGAAATGTGTGCATGTATGCCTTTACCAGCTTGTAACTAACAAAGATGTATAATTATAATGCACCAATTAAAATAATAATAATAAAATAAAATAATTAAATGAAAGAAATGTGATGAGAACCTTATGGGGCAGTTAGGATGAAAGCTCCCTTTGATTCAGCCCCATAGATGTTAACACCATGCCCCATGCTGTCTTAAGGAACAGAGTGTTTTGTTACCATGATGTAAGTGATGTGCTACCATTCTTTTGCCACCAATCATTTAAAGATGAAAGATAAAAAAATTAAATGCCTTGAGTGTAAATATGATGAGGTCTTTAAAAGCCAAATGTTATATTATTTTACTTGGAATGAAAAAAGCATTGAAGCATCCTACAAATTTTAATTTCTAAACAAGTAAATATCAGCCTCCATAGCCCATCAAAGCAAAAACGTTTCTAGAGTCCTTCTTATTCTTCTTATTAAAGTGGAAAAGTGTTGGAAGCTCAAAAGGGGGCCACACCCACCCACGACCCCGCCATGTGTGAGGGGGTCTCCAGGATCAGCTGTATAAGGCCCGCTGCTGCTGGATCTTTGTCCATTAGGACAGGGAGCTCTTGGTGGTGACCTGTCGGACTCCAAGATAGTTAGCACTTTTGGTGGACTGGTGGCTTTGGATCTGATTTGTTGGTTTGGGCTTTTGGCTTTGTTGTTTTGTGTGTGTGTGTGTGTGTGTGTGTGTGTGTGTGTGTGTGTGTGTGTGTGTTTGTTATTTTGCTCTACTTCTGTTTGTTGGTTTGTTGTTGTTTTGTCATTAGTTGCTATTGTGGCTTCTGATGGACAGTGCTAGGAGAGAGTGTAGAGAGGCCTGGCCAGGCCTTGTAGCCAGCTCTCCCTGTGAGGATATCTTCACGGACAATTATATGGTCCTGAGGGACTTTGGCAATGGCAGTTTTACCTGGGTCAAACTGGCCTGCCATATCCAAGGTGGCTGTGAAGGTCTTGCCTTCATTTAGGGACAACCCCTTCATCCAATCTGAAATTGCTATCATGAGGGCAATGGAGCCCAAATGTTATCCAGCTGTTTGAGACCATAAACACGGATGACTTCACCTGCCTGGTAATGCAGCATGGAGCAGGGTTCTGCTGCTGCATGATTTCAGGGAGTCCAGTAGCTTGGAGGAGGAGGAGAAGGAGGAGGAGGAAGAAGAGGAGGAGGAGGAGGAGGAGGAGACATGAAGGGTGTTCCGGCAGGTTGTGAGTATGCTGTGCTACTTCCAGAAGAAAGGCATCCTACACATAACCTGAAGCCACATAACATCCTCCTGGACTCAGAAAGGAATGTCAAAGTCATGGACTTGGGGCCAAGCGGCCACTTCAAGGCCAGGCAGACTCTGACCACCATCTGTGGCACTCCCTGCTACTGCGCACCAGAGGTCTACGAGGGCCAAGGATGTGGCCCTGAGGTAGACCTCTGGAGCCTGGGGGTCACGCTCATAGGCTGTACCCCTTTAACTGGCAGCACCTGGGAGCCGCTGCAGGAGAAGGCACTGCAGGGAAGGTACTAGGTGCCCCCTCACATCACCATCCTCAGCCACCTTACTGACCATTAACCCGAAAGTGAGGGCCACCGCTGATGAAATACTGGAGCACTTGTGGCTGAGACCGGGTAAAGAGCATTCACCTCCCACTGCGGAGCTGCTCACCAAATGCCTGAAGCCTGCAGTCCTGAAAGCCATGCATTGCCACTGACCTGACTGTCAGTATTGAACAGGCTGCTTGACAGTGCAGTGGCTATATACCTGCTGATGCCATGCCCTGTGTGCTACAGGGCAGGGTGCGCCTTCCAGGCTGGGCCCAAGGTTCTGTGGGCCACACCATCTCCATCCCCAGCGCGTCCTTCTGCCTTTCCTCTGCTACCCAAGAGGAGAGCCAGTGAACCTCACCTTTGCACCTTCTGGTTCCCATCATCTAAGGAGGACACACAGTCAAGGCAGAAGGGCAGAAGAGACAGCCTGCCTGCCATTCCCCTGAGCTGCTTGCCAAAGAGGACCCCCACTCCTAGTGTAGCCCCCCAGCATGGCCCTGAGGCCCAAGGTCAGCGCCCAGAAGCCCCATCATAAGCCCTTCTCCAGGGCCCAGCATGACAGGAAGGGCTGGGGTGGGTCATCAGGAGGATCGTTACCTGCTCCTCTGCACATGTTGCTGCTGTATGCTGGCCCCTGGAGCCAACAGTCACTCCAGAAAGAGAGAGACAGCGGTGCCTCAGACTCCTGAGCAACAGAATTTCTCAAGAGAGATCAGACAGATGAGGTAGATGAAACCAACTTCCTGGATCCTGACTTCAGCCAGAGTGGACTCAGCTGCAGGATGATGTTCTCCAACTAGCAACTGACAACTGCTGTGGGCTTCACACAGATTCCAGTCGAGAGGCCCCCACCTGGGGAAAACCAGAGACTATTGACTATTTTCCCCAGGAAACTCACTCCCCTTTTCCTTGAGATGATTCTTAATAATTTGTTATGAATTTTTATAATAAAAGTGAGATGGTTCTTTAAAAATACATAAGTAAAATGATTATTATAAAAGTAATAATAAAATAAATTTCATTTAATTATTCACTTTATTGCAACTTATAAAATTATAGGTCTGGGATGGAGAATTAGAGAGAGGGGAAAAAAAGCTAGCCAGGCATAGTGGTGCACGTCTGTAATCCCAGTACTTGGGAGGCTGATACAGGAGGATCGCAGGTTCAAGAATGTCCTCAGCAAGCAGTGAGACTCTCATCAACCTAGTGAGACCCTGTTTAAAAAAAAATAGGACTGAGGGTATAGCTCGGAAGTGGAATACCCCTGGGTTCAATTAAACTCCCAGTACCACAGCACCACACACAAAAAAAAACAACTGGTCCTTCATCCCAGATAGGCTGAGGGGCTCTGTGCAAACCCCTGGTTCTCCTGGATCTTAGACTTGGGTCAATGCACACTCCTGGGGCTGAGCCCCAGGAATCACTTTTCCTTCACAGTAATGTCAGCCCTGTGACATCCCCCTGGGCCTCAGGTGTCTGGGACTGAGCGGGGGGAAGGGCCCCAGTCGGGGAGGGGAATCCATAGTCAGGCAGCTTGGCCCAGACTTCCCAAGAGGAGAGAGAAGGAAACCCACTTCTGTGTCCCATTCATGAGCACCGGGAGGCTGGACTTGACATCTAGTAATAGATGGCCCAGCTCTGAGCTCTTGTCGGGAGACAGTCACTTAGACTGGCTTTGAAAAGTGTGAGAAAAATCTGGCAAGTCAGAAGAGCAGACAGCGCACAGAAGGAAGGAAGCTGTTAGCCTGCAGCTGATAAAAATCCAGACTTGTAAAACCTCCTGTCACAGGGAGAACAGCCAGGGAGCTGTCTGCTGGGCATCCAGTGCCAAGCAGGCCCGGCCAGCGCCTTTGATGTCCCTGCTTCATCCTGCCCTCTCACCCTGCTCCCACGCTCACACCAGCCCTGGCCAGAAGTGCCACATTGCGATGTGCTGCAGGAGCTGGAAGGACAGAGCCCTGAGGGCAAGTGTTTCATTCAGGAAGGCAGCCAAGGACAGCCCTTGTGCTCAGGTCCTTGGAACAATCCACTCCAAGACCCTGGGCCTGAACGCGTCTATCAGGGAGTGTGCTCATCAGGAATGACAAATGTTACAGCTTCAGTGTCACCATGGGTCCTTTTCTTAACTCAGTATAGAAATAATGAACCAGAAAATCTGAATGCACTGCTAAAGTAGAATTTATAACAGTGACAAGAATGCACCTTGTGCACAAATAAGAGTGAGACAGAGTGCTCAAGTGAAACACTCCCATCTTCTAGATCCCAAGTCTTTATATATGGATTTTGGCTTGCTCATCTTATGGGAAACAGGATGTGAGGACAAGCTGATCTGTTATTCCAGGATGGGTGTGAGAATAAGCGGCCTCAGGATATGTCTTTATCAGTCATTCGGATGAACGGTTACAGGATCTTTTCCTGAGACCTGACTGCCCAAGACCAGAACATTCCCCCTCTCTTATAAACTTGTGTACATCTGTAGGCGTAGGAGTGGGGCATCACATGTACAGTCTGTCTACTTATGTGCTGAGAGGGGATGATGTGGGGCCCCAGCCTTAGAGTACATGCAAGTAACATGTCACATGGGAGAATGCCCCACATTCCCACAAGCTTCCAAGAGACTCTTAGAGTTGTTAATTTGTGACTCTATCTGGAGCACCACCTAGAACCTAATGGCTTCAATCCTGTTGGAGACAAACAACCACACAGTAGAAACGGGTTGAATATAAGCATGAGTAGAATGACCACCAAGGATCCCAAAAGAAGTAGGAACCAAGTTATGGAGGGCAAAACAGACGTGACAGCTTCCCATACTGAGGAACCCTCAGTTTACTGAAGTTGTGTAACCATGATGCTTGCTCATGTATTTTGTTAATGTTGGGCGTAACTGTCCCTGATGTGTTAATGTAGGTGCAACATGCTTTGTTTAGTGACACATATATGCCATCTTTGTCTGCAAGCAGATAATCATTGGCTAGTCTGTTATCAAATATCACTCCTCCCAGAGACATGTGCTGTCTTGAGCCCCTGGAGGGCATCAGCAGTGGTGACCACGAAGGTTTCAACAGTACAGGTTATACTTTCAATAGTGACCTTGTGATATGAAAATGCTCGCCTGCTCCTGATGGCTCATGTGGCCCCTGCCATCAGGAGTAGTGATTCTCTCTTCACATGCACTGGTGTCCTTGTTATGTTGAATACTTGTACTTTATAGAAGCTGCCGGTCACCTGACCCAGAGCACACTCACTTGGAAGTGCTTATCATCAATGCAGGCATATGCCAAAGCTATGTTAGGGAACTGAAAAGAGCTTACCCGAGAGTCAGAGACAGGGAGCTTATTTTGAGGGTGATGACACAGGAAGAGATATCTGGTGGGGCCACAGGCTTGTTGGGAGGCAGAACCGCTAAACCTCTGAGTAACGTTAGTGAGCCATGAGGGTTTGTTGCCACATTTGGGAGACAGTAATCCTCCTCTCTGGAGGTGAGAAAAGTTGGCAGGAGCCGGGCGTGGTGGCGCACGCTTGTAATCCCAGCATTCGGGAGGCTGAGACCGGAGGATCCGGGTTCGTGGCCAGCCTCAGCTACCTAGTGAGGCACTCCGCAACTTAGTGAGACTCGGTTTCAAAATAAAGAATAAAAAATAGGGCTGGGGGTATAGCTCGGAGGTAGAATGCCTCTGAGTTCAATCCCCAGTACC